>ML786816.1:141084-157806 GCA_009831015.1 Picea engelmannii | reverse complement strand
GAATCATCTTGTACTTGAACATTTAAGTGGGGTAAAAGGAGGTTTCCCCCTCAAAGAGGCTTATTATCTAAAATTATCTCTTTTTCAAGGCGTTGAGTACTTTTTCTGAGGTTTTTCTATGCTATATTGATATTTGGTTCTTATTTTTTTTTATGATTCTTTGATCACATGCATAAGTTCTTGTTGAGTACATTGTGTTGCTTTCACTTTGGTTGGTTTGTGTTCCCTTGTAGATTCAATATCACAAGAGCATTTAAGCGGAGGTAGGATGAAAATGGAAAAAGGAAGCGACATTTAAAATGTATGTTGCTCATCTCTTGTTAATTAGTAAACTCAATTATTAGAACTTAGGGAAAGTTTCATGTTCTGTTATGTTTTGTTAGTTTCCAGTGGGATCTAGGGAAATTTGTTTATGTCCGCATTTACCGATTAATCCTATAACAAAATTGGCAACCATACTGGGGAAACGACTCTCTTTTTGTGTTTTTTCTTTCCATTTGCTTTTATCCTGCCTTCTTTTGCTTGAATTCATTCTCCGAGTCTGTGGGTGATCCATATGGACTCCCTGGGTTTGAAAGTTCAGTTAGATTTTTTTCCTTTCTCCCATTTTTTCCTCAATTACAAAGATCGTCCCACTGTACTATATAGTCAACCTATGACGACCCTCTGACATCGCACCCTACCTGTGAAATCCATTGCGACGTCATCGCACTGTGTCCTATTGGTAGCCTGCGACGACCTTATCTCGTCGCACTGTGCCCTACTGTCAACCTACAACGACTCCTATAGGATTTGTTGGAGTGATTCATTTTTTCTTTTTTCACCCAGTTTTTCCTTAGTTGCCTAGGGGGGAATTGTGATACTAGTGTTTGATTGATTTGTGAGTTTAAAGCTTGATGTTGATTGGTTTTTAGTGATTGAAAGTCTTTCTTTATAAATTTTGCAAGTTTTTTCAATTTTATTCTTGTCACAAGGATATAATATCTTGATCTTGATCTGAGTGCTTGTTTGACAAAGGGTCTTTGATTTGTTTGAAGTTTTGGATTGATTTTTCTTTCCAAATTGTTTGTTGATTGAGAAACATCTTTTGTTTTCATTTGACAAAAAGCCTTTCAATCATTTCATTTTTGTCTACATTATGAGTTTGATTTGGGAATTGTGTTGAATGTGTTGATTTTCTTGGATTACACTTTCCTCTCATATTAATATCTATGATCTGATTTAGGAAATGAAGAAATGAATTCATTTATTCTTTTTAGTAATCTTTGATAATAAAAATTTTGCATTCGATTTTTTTTTTAAAAAGAGAACATTGGAAAAAAAGTTGTAATCTTTGATTATTTGGAATTGTGTTCATTCAACAAATGAGAAATTGTATTTCGTAGCATTTGTACTTCAAGAAAAACACCTTTTCCCTACTGTAATTAGAGTTCATTGAATTGAACGATTTCACATTCATCTCTTCTTGCATTTTATTGGGTCAAGGTCACAACTTCATCAGTTTTGTTTCCATCTCCCTTTTGAGTAAACAACAACTTTTAAAATACAACATAATTTAAAATTTATTAGTAACTTTTATTTTCTAGAAATTCTCTTCACCAACATTAGCTAGGATAGTGCTTTGGAATAGGTTGTAAGGCACACTCTCCAAAGCATCAAAAAACACAGTAGTATCTTGTGATAGGGAGAGTTCAAATCCAATTGCTACATTTTGTCGTGGGAAGCCCTTCTCACGCAAGGGTCAAACATGAGGTCGCATTAAGACTGACAGAGTTACTCACCCTGCTTTGTTTGTTTTGGTGTAGATATTGCGCGTATTATTGGGGGTGACTTGAGGGTATACCCACAATTATGTATGGGAGCCTTTCGAGTTGATTTCGGGCTAGATACCCTACCCTTGCGTGTGGATCGGACTGTCAACTATTTCTATTTCTGTTCTAAGGCTTTTGCGACCATTGTTTTGATCAGAGAGTTCTTTCGGATTAATCACATAGGTTTTTTGATTTTCGACGTTTCGAACCAAACTAGTGTGGTCCATCATCAGGAAAACGTTGGTGAGAAATGAAGGAAAATGGATATAATAGGTGTATAAATACTTGAAAAGTTGTTATAAGGAGCCAACTTATTGAAAATGAAATCAAGAATTATAAAACTTAAGAAATTATAATTGTTTGTTTTAATAATTAATTATTTGTTTGTTTAATAATTAATTATTTGTTTATTTATTAATTTTTATTTAATAAGAGCCAATTGGATAATGTTTATAAATTAATATCTAGAATTATTCATATTGGTTAGGGTAGGGATCCAATTTTGACTAATTTTCCATCCATCATCTCTGTTTAGATTGTTAGGTTGTTTTTCAATTTCGATTGCTTCTCTGAATTTTCTATTGTGATAGTGATCTATCTTGGCAAGGATTTTGGTCTCTTCAATACAAATGTGATGTTTAGTTTTATCTGAGTGTTCTGCGAGAGCTGAGGGACGAGTGCGATTATGTTTGATGTCAGCAGCATGTTCTTGAATCCTAATTCTAAAGGATTCCTACCCTAACCAATATGAATAATTCTAGATATTAATTTATAAACATTATCCAGTCGGCTCTTATTAAATAAAAATTAATAAACAAACAAATAATTAATTATTAAACAAACAAATAATTAATTATTAAAACAAACAATTATAATTTCTTAAGTTTTATAATTCTTGATTTCATTTTCAATAAGTCGGCTCCTTATAACAACTTTTCAAGTATTTATACACCCGTTATATCCTTTTTCCTTCATTTCTCACCAACATTTTCCTGATGATGGACCACACTAGTTTGGTCCGAAACGTCAAAAATCAAAAAACCTATGTCAACTATTTCCCTAGGCATCATTGTTGTTGTTGGTAACCTTATTAGCCTATCTCTTTAGGGTATTACATAAGGTGACTATGGAGGGGCAAGTCTTCACGGTACCTGGAATTGACGTTGGCCAAACTCACTCGGGCTCCTTGGAGGGTATACCCACAATTATGTGTGGGAGCTTGCACTAGGGTGTAAGTCTGTTAAGCAGGTCGTCAACGTAACTTTTCAACCCAATTTATCCTAGCCCCTTCTTGTCTTGACTTCGTGACGTTGGATTTCATCACCAACTAGTGACTTCGAAATAAGAAGGTTTGTTTGCTTGGTTTTATTTCTAGATTTTATTAGTGAGTTTTATTTGTTTCCTTAGTTGGCCATAGAATTTTTTCGTTCTTTATTTGGTTCAGCCAACATCGCCCTTCGCCAATCACATAGGATGCAAAGACTACCTCTAGAAGATATGGAAGGTTACCTTCCTTTGCTTCCCAATTCACCAGAATTCTCTCCTGAGGGAGCTGTCAATAACAAAGTAGCCTCACAAGTTGGAAGTTCACACTCTTTAGAGGGATTCCTAATTATTTCAGATTCTTTAGAGGCATTTAGACTTCCCCCAAATTCATTATCTAATATTAGACAAGATGCACGTTTGCTCCTGATGAATTCATAGGGAGAAGTTGTTATTGTTGAAAAAACTGGAGTACCTACTTGACCTAACTCAAAATATGGAGTAGACAATCCACTTTTTCAAAGTGAATCCTTTAGAACCCTGGCTCACACTGCTGGAATTTTTAATCTCAGCTCTGCCCCTATGATGGTACACAATATTTATGGTAACCTAGGGTCGAGTCCTGACCAACCTATGGCATCAAAAATGCCCGAGACGTCTGTTACCTATACGGTACCTTTAGACCACTTTACTGGTATGACCAGTAATGTCACCACAGTTTCAGACTAATTGTTGGTTGGTTCTCACTCAATTTTACCTCTCCAGATGGCCCATTCTACTATGGTTCCACATGCTATGACTATTTATATAGGAAATGTGGTTATCACTCAAGCTTCTATTGGAATGCGACTTCCACTTAGACCAAATACTTCACTTCCCCCTAGGTATAATTCTTTCAACACTTCCATTTCTATTCCTACCCAGAATCCATCTGGAGGGTAAAATTTTTTTATTCCTCCTGGGTATAATGTTGTCGGTCAGTTTTTTCTTACACCTACCCAGGTTCTCTCTGGAGGGCCTTACGTCCCTCCTCCACCTTTGGTTGGAGGATCTAATCGTTCTTGCCCTAGTGGCTTCAATCCAGTTGGATGCACCAATCATTCTGTCACTTCTTGTTTTCAGATTCCCGTTGGAGGCCAACCTCAACTTGGGGGGAAACCTCAAGTTGGAGTCCATAACCTAATGTATGGACAAAACGTGCCCATGTTACCATATCGACCTTGGAATGTTCCTTTCCAAGGGAATCAACAACCGGTTGGGGGGAAACATCCTCAAGTTTATTCCTTTGTTTCTCCCAATTTTGGTCAACCGTACCCAGGTTCCATGAATCCTACTTGGGGTCTGAATTTTCAATCTAGCGTTCCTTTCCAAGGGAACGTACCTAATCAAACCAACCCTATTGGCTATTTTCCCCAACCCCCTCCACAACCGAATCTGTCAGGACTGTCTAATTATTTGCAGACTGCTTACGGTCCTACTGGTATACCTACGGGACCTCCTCCCCAAATTTACCAGTTCCCACAAGTGAACAAACAATTTCCCTTTCTGACCACTTTGGATCTACTGGATTTGTCTAGGATCTTGAACGATCCTATTTTACACTCTCCTTATTGGCCTGTCATCCCATCCAAACTACCTTCTAACATTCCTAAGTTTGACAATCAATTGAGAGAGGACCCGAATAATCACATTATGACTTTCCATCTTTGGTGTTCATCCAACTCATTGATGGACAACTCCATTAGATTGCAACTTTTCCAATGGACTCTCATGGGTTCAGAAGAAAAGTGGTACATTGAGTTACCGTGAGGTTTATTTAATGAATGTAATACCCTATCCATGGATTTTATAACGCATTACCAATTTCTTATTCGTTATGAGACATGAACCAAAATTTTGAGTTCTTTTAAGTAATCTTCTTCCACTCATATTTCTGATCACATCCATGAGTGGAGGAGAAGAAGACGGTTAATCAAAGTGTCCCTTCCTGATCAACTTTTGGCTGAGTGGTTTACCAAATCACTCATTGGTCCTATTTCCCGTGATGTTTCCTTGGGTGGATTTTTCACTGAAGAGTAGGCGATTAGTCGCGTTCACTATCTAGATCGTTATTATTCGCAAACGGGCACACTTTATGACTTGATCCCTGATGCTCCTCGCCATTCCATGAATCCTACCCTGACACATCCAGTAGCTTCTCATGTTGTTGATGTTGTGATTGGAACCTTCCATGTTGAGTCTCAGTCCACACAAGCCAGTCACGCCAATCCTAAATCTAATAATTCTAATGTACAAAATGCTCTTGCTCCTACTCCTTCCTCCGGTAAGACTTTTGAAGTTAATTTGGTCCAATCCACACCTACTGGGAAAAACCAAAATAAAAATAAAGGGAAGGGTAAGAACAAGGAAGACAAAAATAATAATCAACAAACTGAAAAGCCCAAAATGCAGCCTGTTGATGATAAGGATAAATGTAAACCTTGATATCCTTGCCTCATTTGTGGTGACAATCATTACACGAAAGATTGTCCATGAAATGTCGAGGTTACTAAGTTCCTCCAAGGGACCGAGAAGCCTCCTACACCTGCCATTTTGTCACAACCTTTCCATTCTTAGAAGTAGGCCCAATTGGTCATTCATGACCAAACTTCTCCTTCTACCACATCCTATGTCCTTATGTGTAATGGTGACTCTAAAAAGAACGAATTTGCAGTTGCAGCTCGGGCCAAAGATTATTCTCCATCGAAGGAGAAAGTTGATGATTTACCACCTTCGTTGGTTCAACCTACTCCCTTCACTTAACCTCCAAATGGTCCTCTTCATCTCAAAATACCGGGTCTCGATAAAGTTCTCTGCCCCCCTCCAAAAGGTGTTGTTCGAAATTTGTCATTTAATCCTCACGCACATGCTACACAAAACTACAGTATTGTAGAAGACCTTGTGCAAGAACCCTCCACAATGTCGGCTCTCAAAGTCCTTCAAGGTTGTCCCGCTCAACAAAAGGCATTGTTAAAGGCCATTGGTGGAATTGATCCCATGGATACTAATTTGATAATCTTTGACTTTGAGGATCATGTTCCAAGGCTCCCTCCTCAGCTAGCATTTCAGATCCAATTTGTTATTTAAAACAAGAATATCTATAGAACCGTTATTGACGAAGGAGCCTTGACTTGCGTTATTTCCATTACTTGTTGGAAAGCTATTGGCTCTCCTACCCTTATTGAGTCACACAATACCCTTAAGGCCTTGAATGGTACAGGTTTCAAACCTTACGGTGTTCTTCCCTCATTGTCTATTATGTTGGAAGGTAAATCGGTCAATGTTGAGGTTGAGATATTCAATTCACCTCTTTATTATAACCTTTTACTTGGTCATAGCTGGATTGATTCCATGCATGCAGTTGTGTCTACCCTTTTCCATGTGTTATGTTTCCCGCACCAAGGAAAGGTTGTCACTGTCGACCAACTGGCCTTCTTTAATGTTGATTCTCATACTAGAAATGTACCTTTTATCTCGAAGACACCTCCCGGTTACGAGAATGTCGGCATGGGTCTTTTTAAAGATTCAACTCTGATCGGTACATTTCCAATCCCACCCCTTGATATTTCGCCTCCTTTTGTTACCTCGATCAACATGATATCCACCACCGTTCATGAAACCCCTGAGTCATATGACCCATGGATAGTACCTATCCCTGGTGATCATCTTCATTATGGCAACTAGATGCCCTTAAGTCCGGTTGAATCCTCTTATCAAGCTATCCAATCAGAAACCCCCTCCCCTCTGTTTCTCTATGATACATCTCCTGATCCATTTCACGTGATCTTTCCTACTGATGAGATGATCATGTCAGTCATGTCTATGGAAGACACTCCATGGGACAATTGGCATCATCGTTCCATTCTCTTCCTAGAACATGATACCATAGAGAGCTACCAACGGATTTCAGCTTCGTTGACCATTGTTGTTATTTCTTTAGTTCCTGAGTCAACACACGATGTTTTGTAAGAAGGGAACTTGAGTAACATTTCACCTATAGTCCCTCTAAACATATCGATTAAACCTGGAGTCATGGAGAATGTTCATATCGGAGCCTCATGTTCTACTAATGAGGTCCACACTTATAAAGCCCTTTTCCAAAAATTCTGTGACGTTTTCGCCTATAGTTATGAAGAAATATCAGGTATCGATCTTGATTTTTTTGCACGAGATTAAGAATTATTCGGATGCTAAACCCGTCTGGCAGAGACTTCCCCTAGTACATCCATGTAAAGCCGCTACTATCAATCTTTAAGTTGAGAGACTTCTTAAAGCCAGCTTTGTTTATCCTGTGGCTTTGACCGATTGGGTATCCATTGTTCCAGTAAATAAGAAACAAGGTACGTTTCGCGTTTGTGTAGAATATAGGGATATAAATAAAGCTTGTCCTAAGGACAATTATCTAACCCCTTTCGTCAACCAGATCATTGACGATTGTGCTAGAAGTGAAATATTCTCCTTGATGGATGGTTTCTCCGACTATAATCAAATTAATATTTTACCAACGGACCAACACAAGACTGCTTTTATTTTCCCTTGGGGAACCTTTGCATACGAGAAATTACCTTTTGGTCTAAAGATTGTTGGCGTGACCTTTCAGCGTGCTATGTATTACACTTTCCATGATATAAAGCACATCGTCCAACCCTATCTAGACGATATACCGACGCATTCCATGCTTTGTCAAGATCACCCGACACATTTACGGTGCATTTTCCTACGTTGTCGGTATTATCGCATATGTTTGAACCCACACAAATGTGTTTTTTGTGTGGATTCTGGTAGACTTCTCGGTTTTATTATGTCTATACACGGGATTCGAGTAGACCCTTTGAAGGTTGAGGTGATTCTTAATCTACCTCCTCCTTACACACTCTGCTAGCTCCAAAGTTTGCAAGGGAAGGAAAACATTTTACGATGATTCATCCCCAATTATGCTAAATTAATGAAAGGATTCACTCGGCTGCTCAAGAAAGGTTACGACTTTGTATGGGATGACACTACTAAAAAATCCTTTGAAGCTTTGAAACTCGCTTTAACCTGTACACCACTATTGTTTCCACCTGACTATAGTTGATATTACTTCCTCTATTTAGTCACTTCAGACTCTACCATCACTATGGTTTTAGTCCAAGAGGATGATTCACATGAAAAACATGTGATATACTATTTGAGTATGAGTCTCACGACCACCAAAACCAAATACTTACATGTGGAGAAACTGGCCTTGGCAGTTGTTCAAGTTGTTCAATGATTTTGTCACTATATCTTGTTACGCAGGACCACTGTTATTTCTGATTGCAACCCCATGTAACATATCCTTACTCGAAAGTTGTTGGGGGTCAAGTACTCCAACTAGATAGTTATTCTTCAGGAGTTTGACTTGGAATTTGAACACGCTAAGTCAAAGAAATATTTGGTCTTTGCCGAATTGATATGTGACCTTCCCTCCACTGAGACAGAAAATGTGGCAGAGGATTCCTTACCTAACGAATCCATTTTTCTGATCAGTTCTGATGACGTATAGTACAAAGATATCATCTATCTATCTCTAGACTCAAACTTTCTAGCCTGACCTTTCTAGTACGAATCATCATCGTATACAGTATCAAGCCCGTCAATACATCATCCTCGGTGATACTCTTTACCAACGTGCTATTGACTCCATTTTTTGGCGATGTATTACCTATGATGAAGCTGAGAAAGCTTTGAATGACTATCACTCTGGAGCATGTGGTGTTCATATGTCTGGGTATGCCACTGCCGAAAATATCTTGCGAGTTGGTTACTTATGTCCTTCGTTGTTTAAGGATTTCATTACTGTCGTTCAGAAATTCCACGCTTGTCAAACCTATAATCATAAGATCAGATCTCACCCTGCTCCTCTTCACCCTATAGTTTATGTTGGTATGTTCACTAAATGGGGCATTGAATTCATGACACGTAACCCTCACTCGTTCGGGGGGCATGGATACATTATTGTAGCTATGGATTATTTCACTAAATGGGCCGAGGTGATGCCTACATTCGATAACACTGGGAGAACTGCATCACTGTTCATATTCAATCATATCATTACTAGGTTTGGTGTCCCTCAAGCCATATTTACTGATCACGGTAGTCATTTTCAAAATTTATGATGTCTAAACTTACTAAAAAGTTGGGTCTTGACCATGAAAACTCAACCCCCTATTATCCACAGGCCAATGGCCAGGTTGAAGAAATCAACAAAGTTCTCACTACTATGCTTTGACGGATGATGGGAATTCATAAAAAAATTGGCACATGATGTTGTTCTCAGCATTATGGGCCTATCAGACATTTGTTAAGTCTGCCACGGGATTCACAATTTTCCAGTTAGTTTATGGTATCGAAGCAATTTTGTTGATTGAATGTGAGATACCATCTTTGAAACTAGAATTTGAACTTCTCCCCAACACCTCTGTTGAACAGGAACGCCTATTGTACTTGATGCAATTAGATGAAACCGTCGCGATTTCACCTTGGTTATTGAAACTCAGAAGAAACGTTTTAAATCCCAATATGACAAGCATGTCAAGCCACGTGTTTTTTCTGAAGGTGATCTAGGTATTCTTTATGAGCAAGATCATGATTTTCTAGGGGCTGGTAAAATCGAGCCCATGTGGCAGGGTCCTTATATTGTCAAATGAGTGTTGGAGAAGGAAGATTATGAGCTAGTAGATTATGATGGAATCCCTTTGAGTGAACCGAGAAATGGGATTTACTTAAAGAAGTACTATGCTTAAGTCATTTTTGCATGCATTCTTGTACTTTAGTGTATCATACTTTTGTGTATGTTTTCGTTGTTTGGTTTCACCCTTCAACTGCTTACCTTGCATTGTGCTTGGTTTTCAGATGTCGGTGTCTTCATTACCCTACCTTGGCTTCGCTGATGGCGCTAGTCGCAGTACTCAGAACTTAGCATCTACTGCTTGGGAAATCTATGCACCTACAGATGAAATGATTAGTCTACGTGGTGTTTTCCTTGGTCGTGCAACTAACAATATCGCGGAATAAAATGGAGTCATCGAATTATTAATAGACGTCGTTTCACTTGGAATATTCATCTTGTTGTACAACTTGATTCACAGTTAGTATTCTTACAGTTGAGTAACATTTATTCTATCCGAAGTCCTACTTTATTAAGGGTATATTTATGAATTCACCTCTTGGAATGTCATTTTGATTACATTGAATATCAACACATTGCTAGATGTCTAAATACATTAACAGATGCATTGGCTAATTATGTGTTAGACAAACATTTGAGACATTTATAAAATCCAACCACACTTTGTATATACGAAAAGTAAGTCGGTAGAAGTCTCATATATATAACGATAAAAGTTTACAAAAAAGTGTTTTTGTCCGAAGACCAAAATATAAAAAATGTGAAGCGCATGGCTTCATATACAATAGCATCAAGGATGTTGCTCGCTATAGCATGTGACTTCCCATGCTACTCTATGGAGCAGTCAACCAATGGAAGCAGACACACCCACTGTGTGGCGTTGATAATGCCTAGGAATACCATCTATGGAGGCATCTAGGACATTCATTGTGAGTCCCTCCAGATCTTGTTCTAGAATCTCGAAGTCGACAACAACCACTCCTGCTACGGAATCTCTCTCCCCTCACCTCTGGATAGGGGATGAACCTGGAGGACGGTAAGATCCCACATCTGCATCATCAAAGAACATTTGATTAGTCATCGGATAAACAACATAAACAATATTTCATATCTTTAAAAATAACAAAAACATGATATAAAAAAACATTTCCTTCTTACCTTTGTCCCCCCATTGGGAACCCTCAGGAAGAGCTAGTTCTGAATATCCACAAAAGTCTAACATGACATATGCATAATCATCGACCATGAGAATCTGAGTTATTAACCAGTCGAAGAAGATATCGTTGTACCTAACGATAGGACTAGCTGCATGTCGGGCCATGAGGTCCACCCACCTCTTCATTCTTGAATCATGTGGGGAAGGTATACCCCACTATACCTACAAGCATAAAATTGGGACCCTCTCTAGGAAGAAGTATACCAAAATCAACTTGTATCCGGACTGTTTCAACCCACCACTTCTGGACTTGGTAAGTTATTTTCTTCATACTTTTGAGAACCCCTTCACACCAATTGAAGACTCGGAGCTCCATACACTCCAATGCATGTTGAAAGTAACTCTATAGAGCCATATGGGGAGCTGCACTCCCTGCCATGCAAGTTATCGTATAGAGGATAGTCCGTAGATGCAAGTCTCAGATGTCCCTAATAGTGACCTTACCGCTATGTCTCTGGGTACTCGACACACAATGTTGACTAATGTAGTGGTTCATAGGCTCACCGCCTCCTTTGCTACCTATTAGGGTCACCTGTCAACCCTGGCGAGATAGTCCTATTAGGAAGTAGATATCCTCGATATCTATAGTGAGTGTGTGGTCACCCACATGAAAATCTTGCTCGTTCACATCCCACATATGAACTAGGTACTCAAGGAGTCTCAGTGAGGCCCTCATACCCTGTAACTTGAATAATTTCAACAAACCACACTGTCAGAGGGCCATCACTGTCCCTGGGTCATTCCTAGAAAAGTAGTCTTCCTCCTCATTCTCTCTCTCATTCCATTCCAACATTTTCACCGTGGAAGACCTGCACAGGAACAATAAGAGGAGATTAGCATCATAATTTTCTTCCATGGAGAATTTTTATTGGAAAATTCATCTTTAAAAACTTTTGGGGCTGCGCACATCACAGGCCTGTGCATTTTCACAGTGTGAAGTCGTTGCACCCTAGCTTTAGGGTCAACTGTGATGACCTTAGATCATCGCAGGTCCCGATATAGGGCACTTGCAACGACCTCCGAGCATGGGTACCCCCAAAACATTAACCCAAAAGTCTATTTTTAACCAATGAAAAACAAATTTTAATCCAAGGAAAGATAAAAGAAATGAAGATTACCTTTTCTGTGGAGACGATTTGTCGAATGACCAGTCGTGCACTCCGCAATTCACAGTTGAAAATTGAGGTAAAAAGAAGGTTTGGAGCAATGGTTAGGTGAAGTTACAAATGAAATAGTGAAATGAAGGATTTTTCCTATTTTATTGATTTTCATTACTTTTCATTTGAATATTATATTATTTTAATGCTTTACCCTAACCCTAAAGTCCTAACAACTTGACAAGTGGTTGATTTTTTCAGATAAAAAGTCTAGAGGTGAAACGTTGGAACAAGGGTCCACTTTTTTGGTTTGTTTTTACACATTTTTCGCATGTACAGATCCTTTTAGGGTTTTTCAAGAAAAACCTCAAGCTTAGTCTTTGTTTGTTCTCATGCTTGTAAATCGATGAGAATGTAACGGAGTATACTTTTATCACTTTTTTGGACTCATAAAGGTTATACGAAAAAGGAACCCCATGGATTTCCCTTTAAGCTCTTTTCAGACTATCTAAACATGAAAAGATTGTCGAGCGACCTTGTTATTTTCACACTCATAAAAGTATTTGAAGAAAACATCTGATGAGCGGTAGATTATCACTTTTTCGGTCTCATTAGATTAACTTACGAAAAATGACCTTGTGGAGATTTCTTTAAGTGTTTTTCAAACTCTCTAAACATGAAAAACCCATGAGTTTTCTATCTTTGGACTCGTTAAACAAACATTGAAAGACCCATATGGGATTGAGCCACTCCTTCTTAGGGTTTGTTAAACATAATTCAAGGGACTCATTCGAAGGATGAGATTACATCAACAAGCATATGTTATCCTCCTCAAGCTTGCATAAAAATAAAGAGGTACTTGCCATAAATGGTGGGGGGGGAATTGGGAAATAAATGTGCATCTGTGTTTGTGTTAGTGTCAGTAATAGTCGCTCTTGAACATGACACCCCCCTTCATCATTGTATCCATGTTGGGAAATCTATGTGCCTCTCGTTTGACCATCCACATGTTCATATGTTGGGTCCTCCTTGCGTCAATGTTTCCAAGACCATTGTTGTATCATTCATATGTTCAAGAGAAGTATAACCTTAAGAATCCTTCTATCGAGTCGGCCACCTGTAGTCATAAATCTTCTACCATGTCAACCTTCCCTATGTTAGTTTCGAATCACTTCATACTCTGATCTACCTCAAATTTGTTATATATTATTTTGTGTCATTGATGGGGGATACATCAAGGCCCTCCTATGATGAGTCTTTTCCTGTCGAATTCAACTCATTATCTTGGAACAAGACCTAGAAATCATTTATTACCTTAGAGCCTGCATGCCTCAATGGAAAGTTTCTTCGCTTTCAATAGTGGGTTCACATCATTGACCCCTGATTGGAAGATTCCATCAAATGTTCAAATTCAACTCATTTATTCACATTCGTTAGATTGTACTAGGTTACCTTGGGAGTCATTGACATCAATGGTGATTTCCCTCACACTTGTTAACGATTTTCATTAATGATCGGTAATCAAGTGGTTTCTACCATGTTCGACTTCAGCACCTGTAATCACATGGCTAGATTCGTACTTAGAGACAACGAAAATGAAGACCCTGGATCTTATCATTTTGATCTAGGTTGTGATAGAGTATTAATGATTTGTATTGACACATAGATCCATTTTTTATGTCTCATGGCTCTGTCCGAATTTGAATTCTTTTAGAGCGTAGATCCACAGTGTATTCTTGGTGGCTATGTCGATTCATAATGAAATGGATCCACAATGTATATTTAGTGGCCATGACTCACTTGAAATTTTGTAATCTAAGTATGGCAATGCCTACCTCAGACACTAGTATATTATTATGCAGATGCTTGATTGCTTGCAGGTTCCTGATCGATGCACTCATTGTTTTCAACACACACATTCTACAAAGTATTTCGGTTGTCATGAGTTCCAACTTCATACTTTGGGGGGAATTATGTTACACATTATTTTGGTCACCCCAGTGATCCATTGACAATATGTGTTCATGTTCCCATGAAAAGATAAAAAGAGTCTTTCTCCATGAGGAAAGTGATTGGCTTTCTCTTCTCAAAAACCCTATTAAGGAAGGTATTCGTAGGTTGCACTATACATAGGGTGAGACGATGCCTAATCATCGGCCCCTACTCTAAATTTGGGTTGTGACATCGCCGTAGGCTACACTATACCTAGGGTGCGACGATGTCGAAAGCTAAGGAAAATTCAAACTTCATGAAAGTTCTAGAAGGGGATCTTCTAGAAAGATGAGGTGGATTTCGAACGGTTTGGATCTTACTCGCTTCTTTGATTTGGTGGTATTATCCTTATCTTCTCACCCATCTCTCTTTCACACTATATAAAGAGGGACATCTCATGGAAAAGGCTAACCATGAGAAGGCTAAGATTGAATAGGCTAGGAATTGTATGGAGAATCCTACATTAGATCATGCTTGAGAGCCTCATTTCAGTTCATCAAGTTATTTTGGATCTTCTTCATTCAAGGTTGGATCAAAGGTGTGTGTGTTGGAGAAAAGGGCTATCGGAAGGGACCTTGTGACATCAAGGATTTTGGTTGTAATCTTTGCTTTCATTTAATATGATACAACAATATATTTTTTTCCCATAAAACCAGTCTTGTTTTATTGTGTGATTCCTTGATCACATGCATAAGTTCTTGTTGAGTACATTGTGTTGCTTTCACTTTGGTTGGTTTGTGATCCCTTGCTGATTCAATATCACAAGATCATTGAAGTGGAGCTAGGACAAAAATGGCAAGAGGAAGCGATATTTAAAAGGTATGTTGCCCATCTCTTGTTAATTAGTAAACTCAATGATTAGAACTTAGGGAAAGTTTCATGTTTTGTTCTATTGTGTTCTAGTTTCCAGTGGGATCTAGGGAGATCTGTTTATGTCTGCATTTACCGATTAATCCTATAATAATGACACCCACACTAATGAGACTCTAAGATGATACTATAAGATATGCATAGATTGTGCACATAGTGGGTCTTTGGGGGTGTTAGAAAAATCCCATCATCCTCACTACTCACATCATGCAAATTGCAATAAGATATGCATAGATTGTTCCCATAGTGGGTCTTTGGGTGTGCTATAAAAAACCCACGATGTATTCCAAGTACATACCCACGGTGTATTCCAAGATCATACCCACGATGTATTCCAATTACAAGAAGAATAAAAGGGTGGTGATCATGGTGGTGCTAAGAGAGGTGGATTTCAAGGAGGTCCCAGAGGTGGATATGGACAATGTTGAGGATATGGTGGAAGGGGAGGTAGACCCCCCACTTGTTTTAATTATGAAGAGATAATCTGCATGTCAATATTTTGTACCAAACTACACATTCTTTGTGGGCACTTCTACATCCCCAAGAACATTACCAAGGATTGTTTTGAATTGTTGAAAATGTGGGAAGAGAAGAAGACACATTGAAACATGGTGATTGGAGTGTTGCATGGGAATAAGAAAAAGGATGATGAGGTTGATGTATGAGTGATAACCCACAGTGGAGAAAAGACAGGGATAAACTTTGAGCATGGTGAAATATTGGGTCGATGGTCAGAAGGGAAGATAAGGAAAGCAGCATAACCCACACCTAAGTTTGAAGATGTGTAGCAGAAGCATTTTTTGTGCAACATGCAAAAAGATATAGAAGATGAAAGAGAACGAGAAGAGTTGAAACATGTGACACAAAGGTCACTTCAAGAGGCCCGGGTCTGCCAGGAAGTGCATCGTGCAACACAAAGGTTGCTAGAAGAGGATCAAATCCATGAGGAAGTGCAGCGAATAATGTAGAGGTCACTAGAGGACGATTGTGCCAGAGAATATTTACAACATGTGACACAAGAGTCTTTAGAGGAAGCTATGTGAGGAAATACACCATGCGATGTAGATTTCACTGGAAGAAGTGTGCTAATAGGAGGAGTTGTGATGCATAGAAAAAAGGGAAATTGAATAACATGTTCATGAGGAGCTGAAGTGCATGGTGCAAGATGAAGCATTGTGCAACTTGGGTTGAGAAATAGACATCGAGGACCAAGTAAGTGTTGAAAGTTGGTTGTCATTGATGTCAATCCTAGAGGAAGTATAGAAGATTCTATAAGTGATGGGTGTATTTGAAGAATTCTACAAGTGGTCCCCTTATGGCATATATTTAAGCATGACCCTCATGGGAACACACTTTGAAGAAGTCTACAAGAAACCATGAGAATATGGTTAGAAATCCCTGGAGGTATGGTCATGAAGCCTGGAGTTCAGTGGAGAAAAAAAGTATGAAGGACATCATAAATGCATGAAAAACCCTCAAAGATGGATAGTCCTCATCATGTTGTTTCCAACTGTAGGTAGTACACCACATGGTTCCTCACAATGATAAGTTATTCTCTCTTAAAGTTGAATCCCCAAAGTACGGTTAAGAAGCCCCAAATCTAAGGTCAAAGATTGTTACAGGTATGAAATAACTGAGAGGGGGGGGGTGAATCAGTTATTGTAAATTATTAACAATTTCTCTCAATTTATCTTCGAATCATTAATCTTAATGGCATCAAGTCTTTACTGTGAAAAACAGTGTTATAAACATAAAGCATATAGCATAAAGAACAGCAATCAC
>ML786816.1:100215-129601 GCA_009831015.1 Picea engelmannii | reverse complement strand
ATGTAATAAGTGCCAATGAGCTAAGTGCTAGACCCAAGTGATGTGAATGTATGCTAAGTGCAAGTAGGGTTTTGTATGCTTTGTGCATGATTGTAAGAGGCTTGCAGGGCCAAGTGCAAGTGGTTGTGATAGATTGTGAAAGGCTCAGTGCCATAACGCAAGGAAGAAGGATCTAGCGGGCTACGCAGATCTTTTGTCCTGTGCAAAGTAAGGATTGTTGAGGCTTTGTGTTGTAAGTAATTGATTGAAATAATAAAGAAGAAGAGTTAGTGGGCATAGACCTAGCATGGGGGTGAACCATGTAAACCCTGTGTCATCTTGCTTTGTGCCCTATCTTTATATGTTCATATGTTATATGTTGAGTGCTTGATAGATAGATCTGATGATGTTTAGTGCTAATGATGTGTAGATTGTTAGATATGATCTATGTGTATGTGATAAGTGCTTGATCTGTTAGATATGAATAATTTGTTGATGCTAAGTGCTTAAATAAGGTAAGATCTCTGTGAAGAATGCAAAGCTCTATTTTACCAGTGAATTATATAATGATTGCATGTTAAATAACTAAGGGTGTTGAACGCTCTACTAAGTAGTATAATCATAGATCTGTGTCCCAGCTAAGGTTGTAGACACTTGAGTCCTACAACCACCCCTGCCTCTACCTCGGGTGAGACTTCATCTGCTTCACAGGTGTTTCCAAAAGGGTCGGTAGTTAGGGTTTTTTTGGTGCGCTCTTGTAGCGTTGAACCCTGGGTCTGCCCCTGTGCCAACAAATGGTTCCATTGTCGGGACCTGAAACTGTGATTGTTGGGAACTAAGAAAGAGGAAGCTATTGTGCAAAGATTCATCCTAAAACTGTGAAATCTCTATGCGTAGAGTTGTGCTCTAGTGCACAGTATTCTACTTGATCTGTAAAGCTTTGTGCTAAAGAAAGAAGGTTAGATCTAAGAGAAAGATTCCCAATCTGAAGAGAGAAGGCCAAATATGAAAGAAAGAAGGTTGGATCTGTAGAAAAGAAGCAAGATCTGGAAGCTTTGTGCTCCAAGAAAGGTAAAAGTGAGAAGTTATGATTGAAAAAGGTAAGATCTGTAAGCTCTGTGCTCTGTAAAAGAAAGATAAGTGGAAATTTTTGTTTCTAGAGTATGGATCTAGGTATATCTGATAGGTTTTGTCCTAGTTTGAAAGCTAAGGTGTTAATAGATGAAAGAAGGTTTGATATGAATAGATCTGATAAGAATAATGAAAGATATGTTATACCTATGCATAGAAAGAATGTTTGGACTAACATATGGATGCAGGATCCTAGAAAGAATTTGTTGTAGGTTAGCTACCATGATCCTAGTGCACAGTATAGACGAAGTTGGGGATCATCTCGAAGAAAGAGAGGATTAACCCTCTATTATAGTTGCAGAAGACCAGGACATCTTACTAAGGATTTTCCTGGTAGAAGACCTAGTTGCCTCTGTTGTAAGGCTATGGAACATAAAGTGTTGGATTGCCCTAGAATGATCGCTAAGCTTGAAGGAATGAACCTAAGTCAAGAGAACCGTAAGGCATATCCAGAAAAGGTAGAACCCTAGCAAGAATCAAAGAAAGTATGGATACAAATAAGAGAAACCATGAGTGACCACCGACATGTCCGCTTATCAGAGATCTTCAAAGAGAAGGAATGCATCGAAGCAATAATAGGGGACTTCGACATTGACTGTGTTCTGGATGAAGAAACATAGATGAATATTATGCCATAAAGAACTTAGGAAGCTATAGGAAGGCTTGATATGATCCCATCACTAAGAGGAATAATTTTATTAAGAGGAAATCTAGTAAACCTATGTGGAAAGCTCACTCGGATACCTATGACTGTCAATGGAACTTCGACAGAAGAAGACTTTGATATTATTAAATTTGTTGAAGATAGCACCCCGTTTACCATGCTAATAGGAAAACCTTGGATTGATAGAGATCAAGCCAGACGAAAAGAAGAAGAAGAAGCTTTGGAACAGAAGAAGCAAGAGTTAAAAGACTTTATGACAAGAAGGATCGCTCACTTGATTGAGGAACAGAAGAGCATATCACAGATATTTAATACTAGCAACCGGGATGTCGGATATAAGAGAACACTAGAGGATCCCCAAGAGATTGAATTACCTACCCAGGCACAGAAGAAGTATTACCCGGAAACCCTAGGAAATAATTTCAACAGTGCAAAACAGCTAAGACCAAAGAAGAAAAGAATCAAAATGAGAAAATCATTACTGAGACGAAGCTCACTGGAAAGAAGGCTAGAAAGTTAAGAAAGAAAAGGGATAATATTGAAAGATTACATGAGGTTCTAGAGGATGCCTCGCAGAAAGAAAAATTACAGAATTTGAGATTCATCGGGATATCAGAACAACGACATATGGCACTTTGCCATGACGAAGCAATATAGTCATTGGGACCGATATATCCATTTGACTTCCACTCCGAATGGACAGAAAAGAAATAAAGATTCATTATCAGACCATTGGACCACACTATAATGGAAAGAACGGAGTTAATGAAGCCTTCATATCCGTTGCAAGCAATCTGTTACAGAAGTTGTCTATTTATCCCGTTGCGCCATGCAACGAGAACACTTTTTCTAATTGAGAAATTGAGCTCGCAACCTTGATTAAAATTTTCTAGTGATCACTACGCCTTTTCCTTCTACCCTATTGTAGTGCCCATGGTACTTTGAGAATCTGAGATATCCATCCTGAGCACATATGTTCGAAGAGCTCACCGCCAAAGAAGCAACTGCGAAAAAATTTCTGATCGACTTAATGGCTGAAAGAACCATGTCAGGAAGAGGACTGTCTACAGGTGTACAGGCATCATCGACGTGAGGAGTGCAAGCCTCCCTGTCGACTACTCGAGCCAGACCATCCCGACCAGTTGACGAAAAGAGAACTAAGCATAGAAACGATCTTGCAAACGCTAGACTAATCCTGAGCATTCTACCTTCTTATCTACCACCTCTGAGTGGTACCATCACTCGTGATAATGTGCCCCGTGACTTTGAGTATGATTTGATCACTGTGTACCTTCCGAAATAATTATGCGTAGTTAGTTCCGACCAGGATAAGCTCACCACGTTGAAGTTCAGTGACTTCAACCTCGGTGACAGGAAGGATTACAGTATGCTCGCCCCTCATAAATATCTGACGCGAACCAAAGGAAAGAACTCCAAGATCATCACTCAATCATGGACCCAGAACCTCGTGCAGTCAACCCTACTCAATGTAATGAATATTCCTCACTTCAGGAGGCATCAAGAAGTGAATGCATGCGTCAATTTTCTATTGTCCTGCTATCATGGAGGATACATATGGTTGAACCGCCACATCATAGTGGATCCGATTTTGATCAATTAGATTACAGGGTTAAGCATTCAGGGCCCCGACTTACAGGATTTTTACCCCGACAAGATCGCGGATCACTCTCTTGCGCAGAAGATAAAGGATACATATGGTGATGTCAAGAAGGGCACACGAGGCTACAAGGTAGCCTCTATCCATAGTGGCACAGTTTGCCTTGCCTGTCAGCTGATCGCAGGCAAGCTAGTTCGCAAGAACCGACTAAACCAAGTGACCGGATTTGTAGTAGACTTCACAGGGAAGTGCACAGAGGGCCTACATATGAATCAGGCCAAATACTTGGTGAACTAGCTAGAAATGGACTGCAGGGAAGCGCATGACCAAGGGTATGAGTTCCATTTTAGCTGGCTGCTCATATTAATCGCTTTCATTGCATGGAAGATGCTGAAGGTGCAACCTTCCCAGATGTCGAGCCCTTTGAGCCAATGGCTGCGAAGTTCAGTACGTTGTGGTACTCTACCGACATGAACAAGCAATGGCAGTCCAATGCCATTTTCCACACTTATTACAACCAACTGAAGATCACAATCCAGGCTACGCCTCGCATCACCCTGAACACACTTCACATGTTTAGGCCATTTATGAAATTCAACTCGAACTGCCACTTCATCTACATCACACCACGTGCTTATGAGCATCACCAATAGCTACATTCATATTACAAACTAACAGAGGAAGACTTAGAAGATATTACTAAGGAGTGGTTGGAGGACCTCCTCATCCCAGCTGACCCCGTAGAGCTTTCTGATGTTGATAGTCTAGAAGTCGTGAAAGATACACCTGGACAGAGCAAGACTAAGAAGAATGAAGAAGCCCAATATGTCCACAGTACTTCAGCATAGACTCCCTCTATATCATCTGAGCATGGAGGTTATGGTGAAGAGATAGATGGCACCGAAGTAGAACAGAAGAAGGATGAGGTCACACCGCCAAGAGACGAAGATGATCCCTCAAAGAAAAGGAAGATTTCCCCTTTGAAATGTTATTCAAGGAAGAAAATGAAAGAAACTAGAACCAAGTTTGAGATCACCCTAACGTCCAACGACTTCGACTTCATCGTCGCTGCACTGAATGATGCTTCACTGGAGATAGTAGAGAAGTAGGAATCCAAGCAGGAGGATATGTTCAGTCGAATCAAGGTTGAATTTCAAGAAGTGTAGTAGGAACTACAGTCCAACCACGCACTATCCACTGTGCCCCTGATGGAAGGAACACCAAAAATAGGAGATGATCCAGGTCAACTCCACCAAATAGCTGATACGATCCAACCTCACCTTCGATGAGAATAGGAGGAAAAAACACAAGCCACTTAGGCTTTGGCACAAGCACAAGGAGCTCTGTTGGAACAACGCAGTAATGAAGAACGAGAGAATCTTTCTATGAAAGAAAATTTTGATGAAGAGAAAGTAGAGCTACAACAAAGCAAGGAAAAGTTGCTCACTGAGAAACTTGAAGTTAAGGAAAGGGTCAACAGAGCACTTCTCTCTATGAAAATCGTTGAAGTCCAGACCGAGGACCAACTTCCACAGAAGGTGGCACAATTGGAAGAGGTAATCTAGAAGCTACAATAGCGCATCGCAGATCTAGAACTCTGCAATGTACCTGAAACCCCTCAGGAGATAAGAGACCAGCGAGAAGAAACTGCTTGAAGCGCATTTGGAAGATTAAAATCTCTTGCCTTGGAGTGCAAGAAGCTAAGTAATCAGAGCGCCCAGACATACAAAAACCTTACAGAGAATCCAGAATTGCAGACGTTGGATTCACAGCTCTAGGAAGACAAACATCATGCAGATATGCTACAGGTATAGCTAAAGGCCCTGTCAGTTGTAGACAGGATGAAAATATTGCATGAACAACTCATAGCTTAACAATAGGTTCATATGCTTCAAAGTAAAGTGATGGAAGTCACTCAATGACTTCAACCTCTGCAAGATCAGGAATTCCTATTATTTACAGAGATCGAGATCCAAGGAGCAGAGCTTAAATAGGTTGACCTCTCAACAAAGAAACACTTGGAAGGATCGATGAATGATGCACTAATCCAGGAATTCACTGAGAAAGAGGTTACAACAAAGCAGTAAGTCGAAGCAGCTTGAGCCAAGATTGAGGCATTCGAGGCAGACTTGGTCAGATAAGAGTGAATCGGGACAAGTCATAGGTGAGTGTTGGGGGCCTGTTGGACCTTGACCAAGTTTTGGAAGTTTCTTGGTCATTTTGACCTATTTTGGGACTTCGACAGCCTATTGAAGGAGGAGCGCAAGATGAAGTAGAGATCATGGGATATTGGCCCCCTTTTGGGCCCCTTTTTGGGTTTTGAGATAATGTAACGGGAAAGGGATGTCGGCCCGTGGGTTTACCCATGCTAAGGCCCACTTTTGTAATATATAAATAAGTAGCTAGGAAATGTAAGAAGTGCCAATGAGCTAAGTTCTAGACCCAAGTGATGCGAATGTATGCTAAGTGCAAGTAGGGTTTTGGATGCTTTGTGCATGATTGTAATAGGCTTGCAGGGCCGAGTGCAAGTGGTTGCGATAGATTGTGAAAGGCTCGGTGTTGTAACGTGAGGAAGAAGGATATAGTGGGCTACGCAGATCTTTTGTCCTGTGCAGAGTAAGGATTGTTGAGGCTCTGTGCTGTAACTACTTGGCTGAAATAATAAAGAAGAAGAGTTGGTGGATGTAGCCCCAGGGTGGGGGTGAACCACGTAAACCCTATGTCATCTTGCTTTGTGCCCTATCTTTATATGTTCATATGTTATATGATGAGTGCTTGATATGTAGATCTGATGTTGTTTAGTGCTAATGATGTGTAGATTGTTAGATATGATCTATGTGTATGTGCTAAGTGCTTGATCTTTTAGATTTGAATAATCTGTTGATGCTAAGTGATTAAATAAGTTAAGATCTATATGAAGGATGTGAAGCTCTATTTTACCAGGGAAGTAGATAATGATTGCATGTTAAAGAACTAAGGGTGTTGAACACTCTACTAAGTAGTATAATCACAGATCTGTGTCCCAGCTAAGGTTGCAGACACTTGAGTCCTGCAACCACCCCTGCCTCTACCTCGGGTCAAAATTCATCTGCTTCACAGGTGTTGTCGAAAGGGCCGGTAGTTATGGTTTTGTTGGTGCGCTCTTGTAGCGTTGAACCCTGGGTCTGACCCTGTGCCAACAATTAGCGATCTCAACAAAGAAAATATGGCTTATGAGAAAGGAGATCAAGGAGATCAAGGAGTAGGGAATATATTGTACCAATTTTCTAAGGTTATTTTCAAGTTACAGTGGAGAAAAGCGTGGATATACGCGAGTCACAGTGAAGTAAAGCATGGATATCAACGGATTGACAGTGTATGAGTCACGAATCTGTGTAAAATTTTTGAAGAAGGTGTCATTCTCTTAATGTTGAAGATTGAGGAAGTTCTCGTGTTATGTGATCATATGCACTAGGTTGGTACATGATTAAAGGTATGTTTTTATATGTGGTTTGAGGATTATATATTTATGTTATATGCTTGAGGCATATCTTGGATATTCTTTGGCACATGGCTAGAGACATATGTTGGTGATTTTGGGAATATGATTTGAGGTATATATTTGGTACATGGTTTATGTTTTATCATGGATGTTATGGCACATATTTGAGGCATATTTTGGCACATGCTTGGTACATGGTTTGAGGAATATCTTGGTGATGTTGGGAATATGTTTTAAGAGATGTTCTTGGTGATCTTAGCATATGGTTTATTTGAATGGATATGATTTTGATGATGATGATGATGTATTAGTGGTAGTAACAGGTTTATTATCAGTGTAAGTTCTAGTGACAGGTTGATTCTTCATTTATATTGCAAGGATATAGGAAAGGAAAGGAAAGGGGGCTGGATCCTCCTTCCAGTTGGTGTTGGATAATTTAGGGAGTCAATGCTTCCTTTAGGTCAGATAGTGTAAACTAGGGGGTTGCAGCCTCCTTCTAGTTGAAGCTAGAGAATTTAGAGAGTTGTAGCTTCCTTCAGGTTGGAGCCTATAAATAGGGGTTGGTGCCTCCTTCCAGTTGGTGCTGGAGAATTTTAGAATTTGGTGCTTCATATGAATGCAATATTCTGATAAATAAGAAAGCATTCTGTGGATTTCTCCCATTTGGGTTTCCACATAAAAATATCTTATGCATCGTGTATGCTGTGATGCATTGTTGAATGGTGATATTTACGGTCGTATATTCATGATATGTTAAATGCAATCATAAGTGAATGGAATTGCTGATAAGTTAATGTTTACATGTTGTGATTAAAAATGGTAAAAAAAATTCCTTATTAATTCACCCCCACTCTCAGTATTGGTGAATATTCCAACAATTAGTATCAGTGAAGGTACTTCAAAAACAATCTAACCACTGAAGGTAGATCATGGAGTGCACTAAGAATGGAATGCCACAATTTGATGGTCAAAATTATTCCTTCTAGACAAGAAGGTTGAAAACATTTGTGCAAGGACAGGGATTTGATGTCTGGAAAGCAGTAGTAGATGGATACAAAGCACATGCCACTCCCCAACTGATAAAGACGAAAAGAAGCCTAATGAAAACAATTCGATGTCCAAACAAGCTATTATGAATGACTTGGTTGATTTAGTATATGTCAAGGTTATGCATTGTGATTCTACAAAGGATGTTTGGGAAAAACTTCAAAATGTTTATGAAGGAGATGCCAAAGTCAAAGGGGCCAAGATTCAAACTTATAAAGGGAAATTTGAACAACTGAAAAGGAAGGAAGATGAATATATTGTGGTTTATTTTCTATGAGTTGATGAAATCGTGAATGAAATTAAAGGCTTGGGAGAAGAAATTAAAGAACCAGTAATTGTTCAAAAGGTACTAAGGTCTTTTCCAATGATATTTGACCCTAATATTTCATCCATAGAAGAAAGAGAAAACATTTCTACGTTGATCACAGATGAGCTACATGGAATACTTATAGCATATGAAATGAGGACAAAATGAGATCATCCATCCAAGAAGGAAGCAACTTTCAAATCATCCAAGAAGCCAAGAAAGAATAAGAAGAAGTCAAAGTCAAATTGCAGTTGCAACAATGATTCAGATGAAGATAAAGAAATGGACAAATTGATAAGGAAGTTGAAGAGAGGAATTGGAAAGTACAAAGGTAAGTTTCCTTTAATATGATTTAACTGTGGTAAAATTGGTCATTTTGCTAATAATTTTTCTTATGTTAAGAACAAAAATAATGATGAAGAAGAAGATCCTAAGAAGAAAAAGAAATATTAGAAAGGAAACAAGAAAAGGAATAGAAAAAATTCTTTAAGAAAACCCTCTATTCAAAAGAAGACGTTTCCTCATCAGATGAGGATCATGATGGTGAAAGTGACTTGGAATTGGAAAATTATGAAGAATATTATGAAGAAGAAGGTGAAGTAGATCTTGAACCAGAACTAATCAACACCTTAAGTAAGCTAAAAAGAGAAAGGAAGAAAAACAAGTCACTCAAGGAAGAATTGATCAATCTGAAGGAGGGTTATGAATCTAAAGGTCGAGTAAGAAGTCCAATAGATAATTATGAGTCTAAAGGTCCAATAAGAAGAGGCCAGAAGGATTGAAGAAACGCTAAAAACTAGTTGGAAGAAAACGAGAAAATGAAGGAAATCTTGGAAGCAGAAATAATCTCACTAAGGAAGGAACTTCAAAAGAAAGACATGCAAAAAACAACACCAAAATATTGGATGAGATCATTAGCATTCAAAATCCATGCTATGACAAGTATGGAATAGGATACAAACAAGTGGACATTGAGAAGGGTTCGAGCTCCATGATGATAGAAAAGGAATCATAACAAAGGAGTTATACATAAGTCATCATAGGTCCCATCAAGAAGGAAGAATGCAAGCCTTCAAAGAAGAACATTCAGGAAATGAAAATAACTCAAGAAGAAGATTACAGAAGAGCGACACCATTTAGAACATCCCCCACACTCAGGTACCAAACTATTTTTCTTGGCTTATGTTATTCCTATAACAATTTTTGGCACAAATCTATAAATTGTAGATCCTATGCTAATAACAGAAGAAACTATGAGAGATATTGTAGAATTAATCATATCAGAAAGCCTCATGAAGCGTATAACAAAAACTATAATAGTTTTGGATCATTAAATAATGAAGTAGAATGTTATAAATGAAACAATTTTGGACACATGGACGAATATTGTATATTGATTGTTCCTCCAAAGGAACCAAAGCAGGATATCAATAGTCATGTAAAAGAACCATCAAGGATATGGAAAAGGAAACAAGATAAGTTGAACATTGAAGAATGTTCCATTTCTCTACAAACCCAAAGAAGAAAATGTGACTGGTACATTAATAGTGGTTGTTCAAAACATATGACAGGTGACAAGGACAGGTTTGAAACTTTAAAGAAAGAAAGAGATCGATCAATTTTGTTTAGCAATGATAACTCAACCAAAATTATAGGAAAAGGCACAATTTGGATTGGAAGTAAAGATTCCATGGCATAAAATATCCAACTTGTCAAAAACTATGAAGCATAATATGTTAAGTGCGAGTCAAATGTGTGATGAAGGACATACACTTCTATTCAATTTAAAGAAATGTGAGATAAGGAAAGAAGAATCAGACAATTTGGTGGAAAAAACAATAAGGACTCCAAACAAAATATACATATTAAATGAGATTGGAAAGAAAATATGTTGCATGGGAATGGAAAATGAAAGTTGGCTCTGGCATAGAATAATGGGCCATATGAACTTTGACAATCTTTTCAAAATTGGCAGAAAGGAATCGGTAAGAGAAATGCCTGAAATTTCAAAGCCAGACAATACTATGTGCAAGCAGTATCTACATGAAAAAAAAACAATAATTGAGTTCAAAACAAAGGAACACTCTTCAACTAAACCATTGGATATTGTACACACCAATCTATGTGGACCTATGAGAAGAATATGGCTAAATGGTGAACAATAATTCATGCTACTTATTGATGATTTTACAAGAATGATCGTAGTATGTTTTCTCAAGAAAAATTCAGAGGCATTTGAATGTTTTGGGATATTCAAAGAGATGGTTTAAAATGAGACTGATTTTAAAATCAAGTGCTTAAGATCGTACAATGGAGGTGAGTTCACATCTAAAGAATTCATGGAATTTTGTGAAGAGCATGGAATAAAAAGTCAATTCTCAACAGCTAAGACACCTAAAAAAAATGGAGTCATTGAAAGGAAGAACAAAATTGTATAGGAGATGGCTAGAACCATGTTGAAATATTCCAAGTTGAGTAATATATTTTGGGTACAAGAAGTACATACAATCATTCATATATTGAACAGGGGAATGCTTAGAAGTAACAATGATAAGATTCCATGTGAGTTATGGAAGGGAAGACCAATGAATGCCAAACACTTTAGAGCATTTGAAATAAAAAATTACATAAAACAAGAAGATAACATGACTGGAAAATTTGACTCTCGATTTGATAAATGTATACTGGTTGGATACTCAAGGAAAAACAAGGCGTACAAATGCTACAACCTAAGACTGATCCAGATTATTTTCGGCATGAAATGAGAGCGGAGATATAATAAATAAATGTACATATATATATCATATATCCACTAATTAACAAAAATATATCAGATATGTAAACACAAAGATACAGTAATACACAATTTCTATTAATGAGCGAAATGTATAGATTGTAAAATCACAGAGTGAAAGACTTGCTAGAATGGTGGAAGCTTATCTCTTAGAAGAGATGTGATGGCTATGCTCATTCAGAAGAATATTATTACAATTATGCTTTCAAGGAATTTTTAACATAAATAAAATCCAAAACCCTAACCCCAGAAGATGAAAATCCAACAGTTTTGTGGACCCCATTTTGGGTAGTTTGGTGTATCCCTTCCCGGGGGCATAACTTTGCCATACAATCTCCATTTGGGGAACACGATATATCATTAGAAATGTATCATAGAGGAGATTCATTTTGGAGTGTCAATAAGAGCCTTAAATTATCAATGAGGTGCTTGATCCCAAAAAACTTCATTTAGGTCCTCAAAATGGCCCTGAAAGTTTAGGAACTGAAAAACTGCTAAAAATAGTAAATTGCCAGAAGAATGTTTTGAGCTAGTTGGAATAGGTGGGTGGCCACAGGTATCCACCTAGATCAATCCTCCCTCCTTAGGAATAAATGGTCTCCATTGCAATGAGTGCCCGGGGGAGAGGGAAAAGCATTTGTTGAATATGCATCTTGATGAGTTGCTTGCCTTGCTGGAGAAGTTGCATTGCTTAGCTTGTTGAAGGTTGTCACGAACCTGTGGCTGGAAGGTTTGGACCTTTTTAAACATTATGGATACATGAAATGACTATGTGTAGAAGTGATCCTTGCGCTTTACTTCAATCTTGTCAACCTACTTCTTTTGGACAAAAGGTGATTGGACTAAGGTTGCAGTGGTTGCGGTATTCTTTTGTTCGCCTTTTGAACATATTGTGAAGAAGATGAATTTTGTAGTATGAGATACTACCTTGCAGCATTGTTTAGGTGTGACAGTAGTTGGAACTACCTCTGGTATCATGTAGAGATGACCCCCCAGAGTAACAATGACACTATGGGGTTGAGAATCATAAATAACATGGAACTTCCACATATATGGCTAGCCCAACAGAACATCACAGACATCCAGTGGGGAAACATCACATAATACCTCATCCTTGAAGGGATGGATTCCATTTAACAATCAACATTGTTGGATAACACGTAGGTCTCGTCCCTAGTGAATTCACTCGATGTATGGTTGTGGATGTGTGGTGTTGTCGACAATCCCAACTATTTGATGACCTCTACTGAGATGATATTCTTATGGCTTCCGCTATCAACAATAAAATGCAGTGGGGTCCCCTTCACCCACATCTTTGAATGAAAAAGATTCTCACCCTCTTCAGGATCTGCTGGTTCTTCTGGCTAAATTGTTGCGGTCGCGACAATAGCAGTGAGATCTATGCCGATGATTTGTCTTCTGCCATTATTTTCTAAATCTGATTCTGAATCTGGGTTCATATTTTTCTCTTTGATCTCGGCCACCAATGACTGTTTTGAGTGACATTCATCGATTTTGTGCCAGGGGATTTTGTGGAAATCACACTACTTTCCAGAGTCCTTCTTTGTCTTCCCATGACCCTTATTTTCCTATGGCTTGGACGAGTTTTCTGGAGGTTGTTTTTTAGGGTCATCTTTATCATGCTTTGGTTGTTGCAGATTTTTAGACCCGAACTCCTGTTTGTTCTGGTGCCTAAATTTTTTCTCGATTTTAACAACATATCCATAAGCAGTAACTAGTGATGAGATGTTTAGAAAATCCATTTTATTTTGGATGTATCTGTGTAGATCCCCACGGTATTTCAGAACCAAATGTCGCTCAGAGTCTTTGATACCCAGCTTGGTGTGAAAAGTATGGAAGGTATTGGTGAACTCTGGCACTTCTTGGCCCCTTTCTTTCCATAGTGTGGTCCATCTCATGTATTAGTCATCATATTTGCCAATAGAGTAATATTGTTCCTTGATCGCATCCACAAAAAATTCCAAGTGGGCTCGACCCCATATATTCTAGACTGCTTTGCGGAAATTTTCTCCCAGTAAGTTTCCCACCAACGTTTGACACGCGGGAGAGAATTAAGGAGTCCAAAGGTGATCTTTTCCCTGTCAAAGAAATTATGAACAAAGAAATAACCTTCTAGCAGATTTAACGATTTTTCTAGGGTATCTGCATCTATCTGTCCTTCAAATACATGAGTATAAAAAAAAACTTATACCTTGAAAGGAGAGGTGCCTCTGAAGTCGTCGCTTGATGAAGACACACCTGTTGTTATCGGAAAGAATTGAAGGATGTGGGAAAAATTCTCCATCATTTCATCCCTTTGTCGTGTGAGAGCTTTCTCAAGCAACAGATAAATAGAATCGTCTTCTCTGTCGTTTTTATTTTCTTCCACCATGGAGGGTTTCTTGCGAGTGCGAGAGAGATTTTCCTCAAGAGAGACAAGATCGAGACCCAACTTTCTATACCTGGACCTCGTCGGGGACATGCACTAAAAAATGATCAAGAGCAGCCTACTTTGATACTACAGATTCAGATTATTTTCAGCACGAAATGAGAGTGAAGATATAATAAATAAATGTACAAATATATATCAGATATACACTAATATAACATAAAATTTCCAGAGATATAAAGATAGAGATATAGTAATACACAATTTCTATTAATGAGCGAAATGTACAGACTATAAAATTACAGAGTGAAAGACTCGCTAGAATGGTGGTAGCTTATCTCTAAGAAGAGATGTGATGGATACACTCATTCATAGGAAGATGATTACAATGAGGCTCTAAATTCCTTTTTAACATAAATAAAATCCCAAACCCTAACCCCAGAAGATGAAAAGCGAACAATTTTGTGGACTCCGTTTTGGGTAGTTTGGTGTATCAACTTCCTGAGGGTGTAACTTTGGAATACGATCTATGTTTGAGGAAAATGATAGCTCATTGGAAAGGTATCGTCGAGGAGATTAATTTTGGGGGCTCAAAAATATCCTTTGGCTCCCATTGAGGTGCTTGATCATTAAAATACTTCATTTAGGCACTCAAAATGACCCTAGAAGTTTAGGAACCGAAAAATTGCTAAAAATAGTAAATTGCCAGAAGACTGTTTTGAGCTAGTTGGAATAGGTGGGTAGCCACTGATATCCACCTAGATCAAAGACTCAAAAAAATAGTGGAAAACATAAATGTAAATATTGATTTTCAACAAATGTGTTGAAGACTAGAGAAGAGAGAAGAAATTCAAAAGAGCAGGAAGCAGAAGAAGAACTAAAAGAAAAAGAGGGAGAAGAATATCAAGAAGAGAAGAAGCCAGAAGAAAAACAAGAAGAATACGACCAACAATATTTTCAGATACATTCCAGGACACCTAACCTCCAAGTTTAGAAGAATCATCCACTAGAAAAAAATTATTGGAGATAAACATGTAGGAATAGAAACCAGAGGAAGCAAACATGTATGTACACCAAAACAAAGACACCTAGCACTACTATCCATAGTTCAACCCAGTAGCTTTGAGGAAGCCATCAATGATGAACATTAGATAAAGACCATGGAAGAATAATTGAATAAAATAGAGAAGAATGAGACATGGGAACTAGTTCCAAGACCTGAGGACAAAATTGTGATCGTTACAAAATGGGTGTTCAGAAAATAAAATAAAAAAAAAGAAAAAAAGATGGATAGGTAACCAGAAAGAAGGTAAGTCTAGTATGAAAAGGATATGCTCATGTTGAATGAGTAGATTTTGAATAAACGTTTGCTCCTATTTCTAGAATGGAAGCAATCAAAATGATCCTAGCCTATGCATGTTCTAAAAGGATCAGAGTATATCAGATGGATGTAAAATCAACAATTCTAAATGGAGAATTAGAATAAGGATTCTACATCGAACAACCAAAAGAGTTTCTATTGTTAGAAAGAGAAGACTATGTTTGCAGATTGAAGAAATATCTGTATGGACTCAAGCAAGCCCCTATAGCCTAGTATTCAAGACTGGAAAAGTACTTACAACAACAAGGTTTCAAAAAAGGAAATGCATATAGAAATATTTACATAAAGTGGATCGGGACATCGTACTTATTATTTAAGTGTATGTGGATGACATCATCTTTGGAAGTGACGATGACAAGATGAGTAAGAAGTTTTCCAAAGATATGCAGAATGAATTTGAAATTTCCATACTTGGTGAGTTGACTTTCCTTTTGGGACTTGAGATATCTCAACTAGATGAAGGCATTTTCATTTGTCAAACCAAGTACATCAAAGAGATATTGAAGAAGTTTAGAATGGAAGATTCCAAACCCATAAGTACTCCTATGGTGACTGGTTGCAAGTTGAGAAAAGATGATGAAGTCCAAGGAAGTAAATCAAATACTCTATAGGTCAATGATTGGAAACCTACTCTATGTGACAGCCTCATGATCATATGTGATGAAAGCAATTGGATAGGTTGCAAGATTTCAAATAGTACAGAAGGAAACTCTTGTTATGGAAGTAAAGAGGATCTTCATATATCTTCAAGGAACAACATAGTTTGGATTGTGGTATCCAAAAGGGAATGAGATGACTATGGTCTCCTACACAGATGCAGATTGGGCAGGAAGCATTGATGATAGTAGAATTACTAGTGGAGTAGCCTTATACTTTGGTGATTTTTTGGTGTCCTAGTTAAGTAAGAGGCAATCCTTAGTATCCTTTTCTACATTATGAGCAGAATATATTGTGGAACCAACATGTTGTACTCAGGTCCTCTGGATGAAAAAAACACTACAAGACATACAAGTAAAATATGATGAGCCTATTCCAATATTTTGTGACAATATGAGTGCCATAAGTATCTCCAAGAATGTAGTGATGCATTCCAAGACAAAACATGTTTTGATTAAGTTACACTTTATATGAGAAAAAGTTACAGAAAATAATATCAAGTTGGAGTACATTGGGACAAAAGAATAGATTTCATATATCTTCACCAAACCTTTCCGAAGAGAGACATTTGAGTATCTTCGACATAAACTTGGAGTCATTTCTGCCCCACGATAATCTACACAACCCTTTGCGAAGAAGACATGGGGAGATAGATAGTTAGGGGGAGTTACCCTTTTCCACTAATGTCAAAGGGGGAGAGAAATAAAAAAATCATGAAGATAGGGGGAGTATGATTGTTTGCATCACTGCCAGGGGAGATTGTTGAAAAGTTAGTTATCATTGATGCCAAGCATTAAAGAAGTCTAGAAGATTCTAGAAGTGATGGGTGTATTTGAAGAAGTCTCCAAAGTGTTCCCCTTATGGAAAATCTTTAAGCATGGCCCTCATAGGAAGACACTTTGAACAAGTCTAGAAGAAATGATTGCAGTCGCACCCTCGGGCACGTCCGCTTCTCTAGGACCCTCTTTCTGTCAGCCCGAAGAACATAAAAGTTCTTCTATTTCCCTATCAAAAAATCTGTACCCACAGTTCTCTTCTCGCGATCCCCCTTTCTGCACTCGGAGGATCGGAACTCGCAGCTTCGCAAGTTCGAAGATCGAACACTATACTTTCGGATCCCCGAGACCCGATATGTCAGCCAATGTTGACTTCCTCTTCCCTCTATCGGGACTTTGCTCTATCCCGACTTCGCTACTCGTGATACCCAGCACGTGGTCCTCCAACTTTCGATTCCTGAGACGCCGAAATGCCGAAACTCGCGGTCTCGTTCCCTCGTGACTTCGCTACTCGCGAGGTCAAAAAACTTCTACGAAAAATCCCGATGTCCGAGACGCCGAAACTCGCGATCTCACTCCCTCGCAACTTCACTTCTCGCGAGGTCGAATAACTTCTACGTCGACTCCTGGTATACAATATTACGCGTAGATCTGACGATCCTCGTGACTCGGATCGACAGCTCCTTCCCTCCTGAACTTCGAACCACTTCCACACTTGTACTGTAACCTTCTGGCACCTCCGCAAGATCCAACGGCCCTCGGAACTTCGCGAAATCTCCTCGGAGAATTTCGTCCATCCGTTCCTTCCTTATACAAATCTACAAAATGACGAACCGTTCTTCCACCGAACTCGTCAACCTGCGCAGAAACCTGCGGCGTTCCTTGCAACCTTCAAGGCACAACTTTCTTTCTTGTCCTTCAACAAACTTGAAGGCCTATCCCTCCTAAGCTTTCTTACGGCCTCCAGGTCCTCCGAAAGAACTCTTTGCATGCACCCCTTGCGGCAAATCTTCAACCATGACTAAGTGTTGAATCCTTCGACACTGCGCACTCCTGCAGCAGTAGTCTTTCAGTCCCTTCGCTCTGAATCATAACTCTGAGACTTAGCTTGGCCTACGCACTCCTTGCATGGCTCCTTCGTGCTCAATTGCACCTTTGAAGGAATGAGAACAAAATTTACCTCTAATTGAACCCTTCTGTCAACGCACTCCTTGCGGACAATTCGACTGCACTCCTTGCAGGAATATTCTGGCTCAATTAGAGAAACAATTTAAACTCATTCACTCTTCCTTCCAGAACTCAACTCAAACATGAAGTCACATACACAACATATAAAAGCAAATGCATAACAGGAAGCAAACACTCACGAGCATAACATCAATGCATAGAGAAACAACATAAACCATGAATTTGAATCAAGGCTTTCTTATATTAATTCAAATATCTGTACATGGGTGTTCTTCATACAATTCTCTGCATGCTCTTCTCTTCTGAATGCTCTGTCTCAGACTAATGTTACAATGATACAATGAGGGTGTCTATATCCGTTTTCCCTCTTGGACTCTAAAACTATCAAATCTAGAATTAAATTCCTAGCTAACAGCATTAAATCTATTAAATGCCGACTATCTACTAAGGACGAGAGCTATCCGCTCAAGGTCCATTGCAACATACAAGTGCGCCTTCATAAATGGCTTTATTAAAGACTTGTGCAACAATCCCAAAGTGTTTTTCAAAAATTTGTGCTGGCTTGTCCAGCTGTCTCCCGCTTCCATGCTGGCTCGCTTGACGTGGGCGATGCTCCTGCATCATACTCCTCGGCTTGAAAAATATCATGGGCTCCTGTCCGTGAGCTCCTACACGGTCTGTCCATGCTTTTGTATCATCGCTTCAGTCTCCCAGCTGGCATCCTCCACTGGGTGATTCTTCCACTTGACCAGATACTCATAGTATTCCTTCCTTCTGGTCTTCTTACCCACTCTCTTGTCCAATATGCATTCCATCTGCGGTTTCTCTGCAATTGGAAATTGTTTCGTCCACTGGATTACTAGTTCCTCAGTTCCAGTCTCTGCTTCTCCCGCTTTGTATGGGTATAAATCTACGATATTGAATATCGGAGATATTCCGATGCCATCCGAAAACTCAATTTCATAAGCATTTTCTCCGAATTTTCTCAAGACCTTGCATGGCCCGATTTTCTTCATTTTGAGTTTATTGTATGTTCCCCTTGGGAACCTTTCTTTCCTCAAGTGTGCCAGAACTAGATCACCAACTTCAAACTGAAGTTGTCTCTGATGCTGATCTGCTCTGCACTTGTACTCCTAACTTGAGTCTTGCAGTCGTTGTTTCACCTGGCGGTGAAGTTCTTTCATCGCCTCAGCGAACTCTTCTGCACTAGCGCTGCTAGTAGCAATCTGTCCTGAATCTCTCAACTCAAAAACTCCTCTCGGTTGTGTTCCATACACAATCTGAAATGGACTTTTTCCTGTGCTCCTGTTCACTGAATCGTTGTATGCAAACGCTGCCTGTGGAAATATGTTATCCCAACTACTGTGGTGCTCCATCACCAAGCTTCTCAGCAAGTCTCCCAGACTTCTGTTGACTACTTCCGTTTGTCCATCCGTTTGAGGATGATAAGCTAAACTAAACATTAAGTTAGTCCCCAACTTTTTCCATAAGGTCCTCCAAAAATGCCCTATGAATTTGGTGTCCCTGTCCGAAACTATAATTTTCGGCAATCCATGAAGTCGAATGACCTCCTTGAAAAACAAATTTGCGATATGAGTCGCATCGCTGGTCTTCTGGCATGGGATGAAGTGTGCCAGTTTCAAAAATCTGTCCACCACCACAAAGATGGAATCAACACCTCTTTGTGTCCTTGGCAATCCCAATACAAAATCCATGCTTATCACCTCCCATGGCCTCTCTAGTATGGGTAATGGTCGATAAAAACCCGCATTCTGCTTTCTCCCTTTGGAATGCTGGCAAATCTTGCATCTGTTAACAAACCTCTTGACATCCGCGCATCCCCGGCCAAAAATATGACTCATTCATCTTCGTGAATGTTTTGTCATGGCCAAAGTGTCCTGCTAATCCCCCGCTGTGTTTCTCCTTCAACAGGTTCTCCCTCATGGAGCAATTTGGAATACACGGTTGATTGCCTCTGAACAGCAATCCTTCATGGATCATATAATCTATCCAAGGACTTCTATCTCTGAGAACTAGATTCTCATTTGCTTCGTACGCCTCTCCAAAATCTGCATCACCTGCGTACATGTCCCTGAGATTATCAAAACCTAATGTTTTGACTCGAAACTCCTGCAACAACAAACATTTCCTGCTCAAAGCATCAGCCACTTTGTTAGAAGTACCTGAAATATGCTTAATCACAAATGTGAAATTCTGCATATACTCTACCCATTTTGCATGTTTCGGATTCAACTTCTCCTGTTGAGTCACAAACTATAATGCATGATTATCACTATACAATACAAATTCTTTTGGGATCAAGTAATGCCTCCACTTCTTCAGTGCCTGTATGATAGCATAAAATTCTTTATCATACGTGGAGTATTTCAGTTTCGCCTCATCTAGCTTCTCACTGAAATATGCAACTGGCCTGTCTTCCTGACTTAAGACCGCTCCTATGGCAAACCCGCTTGCATCGCATTTCACCTGAAATGTCTTCATGAAATCCAGCAACACCAAAACTGGTTGTTCTGTTATCTTCCGCTTCAATAGATTGAAGCTCTTTTCAACCTCTGTTGTCCAGTGAAAAGACTTATGTCCCTTCTTCACTGTATCCATCATTGTTGCACTAATCCCACTAAAATTCTTGATGAACTTCCGGTAGAAACTAGCTAAACCATAAAAACTTCTCACCTCGAAAATATTTCTCGGTGATGGCCAATTCTTGATCACCTCCACTTTATCCGGATCCATCCTCAACTCATTTGCAGAAATAACAAAACCCAAATAAATGAGTTCCGTCTTCATAAAAGAGGACTTTTTCATATTAATCAACAACTTCTCCTGTTGTAACTTCCGCATCACTGTAGCCAAATGCTTCAGGTGTTCAGCCTCTGATTTACTGTAAATCAGTATGTCATCCAAATACATGATGACAAATTTTTCGATGAATTCCCTCGGGACTTCATTCATCAGCCTCATAAAGGTACTTGGCACATTCGTCAAACCAAACGGCATGACTAGCCACTCATACAAACCTTCGTTTGTCTTGAATGTTGTCTTCCATTCATCGCCTTCCCTCATGCGAATCTGATGGTATCCGCTCTTCAAATCTATCTTTGAAAAATACTGTGCCCCACTCAGGCAATCCATCAAATCATCCATTCTCGGCAATGGAAACCTGTATCTAATGGTTATCTTGTTAATCGCTCTTGAGTCGGTACACATCCTCCAACCTTCGTCTTTCTTCGGACTGAGTACTGTCGAAACAGCACATGGACTCAAGCTCTCTCTGACCAATCCTTTGTCCAATAAATCCTGAACCTGCCTCTTAACCTCTTCATTTTCTTGCGGCGTCAATCTATACGCGGCTTTATTTGGCAAACTGGCTCCTGGTATGAGGTCTATATGGTGACTCACACTCCTTATCGGTGGCAACGAACGAGGTAATTCATCCACTATGATTTCAGCGAACTCTCCCAGCAGTTCCTGAACTTCATCTGGTAAATCATCCACTCTTGTGCTAGTCAGAACAATCCTTGGTTTCCTGACAACAAAGAATTGTGGATCTTCTTTCTTCTTCACCTCTGTAAGAAGCTCCTTCCCACTCATGAGAAGTACTGTGTTTCTTACTTCCGGCTTTACCTCCTTATCCTTTATCGGAAGCAACATATGGGTTCTCCCATTTTTCTCTAGGGTATATGTGTTCATTCTCCCATCATGAATCACATTTCTATCATATTGACATGGTCTACCCAGCAATAGATGGCAAACATCCATGGGAATAACATCACATAAGATCTTATCATTATATCCACCTATCTTGAATTCAACCAAGCATTGTTTAGTAACAGTTACCTGGTGTCCCTTCTGTAGCCATGAAACTATATATGGGTTGGGATGATCAGTCGTCTCCAACTCCAGCTTCTCTACCATCTCCGTAGATACGAGATTATCCATGCTACCACTATCTACGATGACATTTCATACCCTATCCTTGGTCTTGCAAGTTGTTCTGAACAATCTGGTCCTTTGAACCGAGCTTTCCACCTCCTTCTCGGGTGTCAAAAGGACTTTACGCATCATAAGCGATCTTCCGCCTTTAGTGTCTTCTGCCTCAACATCTCGCTTCTGCGCTTTAGTGATGTGAGCTTCTCCAATGTCCTTCTTTTTCTCTGGACACTCATAAGACTTGTGCCCATTCTTCCCACATGTAAAGCATGTGATTACTCCACCTCTTCCTCTTCCTCTACCTCTAGTACGAGGAAAAGTATTTCCATCAGCATAATCTCCTCTCTGCTCATTATGCTGCCCTCTCTGTTCAACATATGGCTGTCACTGTGAGGTTCCACCTCTTTCAACCTTACCCTGAGGTTTCTTCCATTCCTCCTTGGGCTTCTGGTATTTGTCCTGGGCAACTGCCTTACCTCTGGGCTGACTTCTGCCTCGGCCTTGCTGACTCTATTTTTGGATCAGCTTTTAGTGCCAATTGGTAAGCATCTTCCACCGTTCATATGGTTAGCATGCTTAATTCATCCTGAATGTCATATCTCAGACCATTCAGATACCTGGCAACTTTCTCATCATCGCTCTCCCGATGCCCTGCTCTGATGTTCAGTCGATAGAATTCTTCATTGTATTCTTTCACTGTCATCAACTTCTGTCTCAGGTTCTGCATCCTCCTGAACAGAGTGATTTGGTAGTCTCTTGGGATGAACTTCGCCTTCATCTTCGCAATCATTTGATCCCAACTCTTGATATTTTTCTTGCCCTTGCAGCGTCTGTCAGCTTGTAGCTCATCCCACCATAATTCTGCATGTCCTTTCAAGCGCGTAACAACATGCTTGACCTTCTTATCCTCTTCGATATCCTCATAATCGAAGTAAGTGTCGAGAGCTCTAATCCAATCTAGCAGCTCTTCTGCATCTAGATTTCCCTCGTAAACTGGAATGTCCATCTTGGCCTTTGCACCCATCCTGGCAATGGCTTTAATTAGGCACTCATTTGCTGCATCCTCGACTGCAACTTCCTCCTCGCGTTCAGCTTCAATTTCACTCTCGGAATCACTCATATCCCCTGCACTAGCTGTGCGTCTTTGCACTGTTTCCATCTCCTCAAGTCTTGCGCGAAGATCTCTCATCTATCTCTCCATTTCTGGATTTCCTACCGACCTACCTCTTCTCCTCACCTCCCTATCTTCTGGATCAGGTGATTGTCTTTCTCTCCTCGGCGGCATGGCAAATTCTCCTCTCTCTGCTACAGGAAGCAAAGAGATAAACCTACTTTGATACCACTTGATTGTAGTCGCACCCTTGGGCACGTCTTCTTCTCCAGGACCCTCTTTCTGTCGTCCCGAAGAACGTCAAAGTTCTTCTATTTCCCTATCGAAAAATATGTACCCACAGTTCTCTTCTCGCGATCCCCCTTTCTGCACTCGGAGGATCGGAACTCGCAGCGTCACAAGTTCGAAGATCGAACACTATACTCTCGGATCCCCGAGACCTGATATGTCAGCCAATGCTGACTTCTCTCTATCGGGACTTCTCTCTATCGCGACTTCTCTACTCGCGATACCCAGCACGCGGTCCTCCAACTTTCGATTCCTGAGATGCTGAAATGTCGAAACTCGCGGTCTCGCTCCCTCGCGACTTCGCTACTCACGAGGTCAAATAACTTCTACGACGACTCCCAATGTCTGAGACGCTGAAAATCGTGATCTCACTCCCTCGCGACTTCGCTTCTCGTGAGGTCGAATAACTTCTACATTGACTCCCGATATACGATATTACGCGTAGATCTGACGGTCCTCGTGACTCAGATCGATGACTCCTGCCCTCCTGAACTTCGAACCACTTCCACATTTGTACTGTAACCTTCTGGCACCTCCGCAAGATCCAACGGCCCTCGGAACTTCGTGAAATCTCCTCAAAGAATTTCGTCCGTCCGTTCCTTCCTTATACAAATCTGGGAAATGACGAACCGTTCTTCCACCGAACTCGTCAACCTGCGCAGAAACCTGCGGCGTTCCTTGCAACCTTCAAGGCACAAATTTATTTCTTTTCCTTCAACAAACTTGAAGGCCTATCCCTTCTGAGCTTTCTTACGGCTTCCAGGTCCTCCAAAAGAACTCTTTTCACACACCCCTTGCGAAAAATCTTCAACCACGACTAAGTGTTGAAGCCTTCGACCCTGCGCACTCCTGCAACAGCAGTCTTTCAGTCCCTTCGCTCTGAATCGCAACTCTAAGACTTAGCTTGGCCTGCACACTCCTTGCACAGCTCCTTCGTGCTCAATTGCACCTTCGAAGGAATGAGAACAAAAGTTACCTCTAATTGAACCCTTCTGTCAACGCACTCCTTGCGGACAATTCGACTGCACTCCTTGCAGGAATCTTCTGGCTCAATTAGAGAAACAATTTAAACTCATTCATTCTTCCTTCCAGACCTCAACTCAACCATGAAGTCACATACACAACATATAAAATCAAATGCATAACAGGAAGCAAACACTCACGAGCATAACATCAATGCACAGAGAAACAACATAAACCATGAATTTGAATCAAGGCTTTCTTATATTAATTCAAATATATGTACATGGGTGTTCTTCATACAATTCTCTGCATGCTCTTCTCTTCTGAATGATCTATCTCAAACTAATGTTACAATGATACAATGAGGGTGTCTATATCCGTTTTCCCTCTTGGACTCTAAAACTATCAAATCTAGAATTAAATTCCTAGCTAACATCATTAAATCTATTAAATGTTGGCTATCTAGTAAGGATGAGAGCTATCCGCTCAAGGTCCATTACAACATACAAGTGCACCTTCATAAATGACTTTATTAAAGACTTGCGCAACAATCCCAAAGTGTTTTTCAAAAATTTGTGCTGGCTTGTCCAGCTGTCTCTCGCTTCCGCGCTGGCTCGCTTGACGTGGGCGATGCTCCTGCATCAAGAAACCTTGAGAATATGGTTAGAAAGACCCGAAGGCGTGGTCATGAAGACCAAATTTAAGTGGAGAAATAGAGTGTGAAGGACATCATAACCGCATGAAAAAACCTCATATATGGATAGTATTTTTCATGTCGTTTCCAACGATAGGTGGTACGTCACGTGGTTCCTCACGGTTGAGAAGTTATGATCTCTTAAATTTGAAGCCCCGCAATATGGTCAAGAAGCCACGAATCTAAGTTCAAAGAACTACACGGGCATACATGTTCCAAGGATTAATGCGACCCTAGATAATAAGAACGTTGAGTTTCAGTCGCACATGATTGAAGTGGAAGATAAGATTAATGACCAACCCATTGCTATTTTAATTGATTCAGGAGCTACTCATAATTATCTAGATCCTAATATGGTGGAAAGATTCCAATTGCTAAAAAGTAATCTTGGAAAACCTTGGTTGGTGTAGTTAACTATAGGAGAAAAAAGGAAAATTAATGAGATGGTTAAGTCATGTCTAATGGAAATGAATGGAATGCACACAAATGTTGATTTTAATATCATAACTTTTGGCTTGTATGATTGCTTCATTGGTATGGATTGGTTGGACCAACATCATGTCAATCTAGACTATTACAATAAGGCATTTACTTGCTTGGATGAATTGGGAATCTTAAGGACAGTTCAAGGAATTCCAAGAGTTGTAACTATCAGAGAAGTTTCATCCTTTCAATTGAATAAAAGCTATAGGAAAGGATGCCAAGTATTTGCAGTGCACATGGAGGAGGCACCTAAGGATAAAGTGCCAAATGTTGAAGACTTCGTAGTACTGAAAGAATTTTAGGATTTCTTTAAAGATATACCAGGGTTGCCACTGAAAATAGATATTTATTTCTATATAAACCAAATGTCGAGAGCAACACCCATATCCAATACTCCTTATAGGATGAGTACGCCAGAGCTGAAGGAATTACGGATGCAAATCAAAGTGCTTCTGAAGAAGGGTATATACATCCAAGTGTGTCACCTTGGGGCACTCCAATATTGTTCGTGAGGAAGAAATATGGTATTGTGAGACTTTGTATTTAATTTAGGCAGTTTAACAAAGTAATAGTAACGAATAAGTATATTTTTCAAAGGATAGATGACCTCTTTGATCAGCTGAGGGGAGTGCAAATATTTTCATAGATTGATCTCAGATATGGATATCCAAGTGAGAATTAAAGAAGAAGACATCAACAAGACTGCCTTCATAATGACGTATGAACATTATGAGTTCACAGTGGTGCCTTTTGGGTTGTCAAATACACCACCCGTCTACATGTATTTGATGAAAGGAGTTTTTAGAAATTACTTAGATAAGTTTTTCATTGTATTTCTAGGTGACATACCTATTTACTCAAAGTCTAAAGAAGAGCATGAGAAGCACTTGAATATGGTGCTACAATTTTTGAGGGAACATTAGTTGTATGCAAAGTTGACAAAATGCTCACTTTACCAGCAACAGATTCATTATTTGGGTCATATCGTTTCCAAGAAAGGAATAGTTGTGAATCCATAAAAGATAAAAGAATTGTCGCAGAGGTGAATTCCTTCATGGGACTTGCAGCTTATTACAGAAGGTTCATTGAAGGCCTCTCAAAGAATGTGCATCCAATCACATCCTTGCAAAATAAAGGTGTGTTATTTGAATGGACTCTGAATTGTGTAAGGAGTTTTCAACACTTGAAGAGTTTGTTGGCAAGTGCACCAATTTTTAGAATTGTTGATTCAAATGAAGACTTTGTTGTGTGCATAGATACATGCAAGGAAGGGCTCGGTAGATTCCTTAGTCATAATGGGCATGTGATATGCTACGAATCAAGAAATTTAAAATAACATGAAAGGCTCTATGCTACTAATGACTTAGAATTGGAAGCCATGGTGCATGCCTTAAAGATGTGGAAACACTATCTCATGGGTAAAAGATTTGAGCTGAGAAAATATCATAGTGGTCTAAAGTATCTGTTTGGACTACCAAGTTTAAATACCAAAAAAATTAGGTGGTTAGAATTCCTCAGTGAGTATGAATTTGACATAAAGCATATCAGAGTAAAAGAGAACAAGGTGGTTGATGCACTCAACAGGAGGGTGCATGAGATGCATGCTACAACCATTAGCATGTACAAATCTAATTAGTGTGATAGAATTTTAGAATTTTCCAAATCAGATCATCACTATGTGGACTTAAAGGCGAATTTATAGCAAGGTATGTCACAACATAAATTTGAAGGCTATGAGCTAAAAGAGGATGGAATCCTCATGTATAGACGCAAAGTCTATGTGCCAAATATTCAGGAGTTGAAATATATATTATTGTTAGAGATGCATAAGGTTCCTTATGCAGGACACCCAGGATACCAGAAGACACTTTTCGTAGTAAAAAACAATACTATTTTCCAAGCATGAAAAATGAGGTTGTTAATTTTATTTCTAGATGCCTTGAATGTCAAAAGGTCAAGGTTGAGCACAGACATCTAGCTAGTTTGCTACAACCTTTTCCCATTCCTGAGTGGAAGTGAGAAATTGTAACCATGGATTTCATTACTAAGCTTCCTATGACTACTAAGAAACATGATTCTATTATGGTAGTGGAAGACAAGCTTAATAAAGCTGCCCCTTTTATTATAGTGAAGTCGGTGGACCCAGAAAACAACATTGCTGAAATATACATGTGGGAAATTGATAAGCTGCATGGTGTACCTAAGACAATTGTATCTGACAGAGATTCCAAGTTCACCTCGAACTTTTGGAAATGGATATTCAAAGGATTTGGGACAAATATGAACTTTAGCATAACGTATCACCCTGAGTTATATGGACACACATAGAGGGTAAATCGGGCGATTGAATATATGCTCATGATGTATGTGATGGATTAGCCATCAAAATGGGAAGACTACCTTCACTTGGTAGAGTTTTCTTACAACAATGGGTATCAAACATCTTTAAAGATGAGGCCATTTGAGTCACTTTATGGTGGAAAGTGCAACACAACAGTGAGTTGGGAAAACCAAGCAAACCACATAGTGGTTGGGCTAGATCTTCTCTGGGAAATAGAGGAGAAGATGGTAAAGATAAGGAAGAATTTAAAGGCTACCCAAGACAGGTATAAAATTTGCGTAGATAAATACATAATCCATAGAGATTTTAATGTGGGTGACCATGTGTTCTTGAAGGTAAAATCCAAACACAGATCCTTGAAGTTTGGAAATTGTTCTAAGTTGGCATCGTGCTACTGTAGACCATTCAAAATCCTAGAGAGGATTGGTCATGTCGCATATATGCTTGCATTTCCTGCATCCTTGTGTATTCAATAATTTTTTACATGTATCATTGCTTAAAAAGTATGTACTTGAAGCTAATCATATTATTGATTAGAATGTGATTCAAGTGGAGCTAGAAGGAAATTTTTGAGTGCGAATAATTTGCATAGTGGATCGAAAAATAAGGCAGCTCTTGAATCGAGCCATGGAGCTAGTAAAGGTCCAATGGACCTGGTACAGTGCCAAGGATGCAACTTGGGAGTGCGAGGATGCTATACGGGTAGAGTATCCACATCTTTTTGAAGATTTTTGAAATTTTGTATGTACATGTGTATATAATGTGCTGAGGATAGTGCATAAATAAGGGGGAGAGGAATGTGATGCCCCTAATTTGAACACTTTTTTAATTGTACATATAGGTTGGTGAGACATTGGTACAAATTGTAAATGTAGATGTACATATAGGTTGGTGAGTTGTTAGTACCAAGTTTTGGTTTTGCACGCACCTGAGTAATGCGCAAAGATTGTTATCAAATAAAGGGTGCACACATTTCATAGTGATGTGTGCACCTGGGTAAGTGCACATGGTTTCACATCAAAGGAAGGGTTCATACACACTACTACATATGACAAAATTTGCCACGGTTTTTCATTGCTATTTCCACACATATTTGTCACACTTTCCACAAAAGAAAAGACTATTTTTCATGGAACTTTTTTCGTCGCTATATCCATGAACCAGTTATTCATGGAAATAGCGACAAAATAATCTCTCCATGTGTCATCATCCTCAAGATAGGTTTACATTATAAAGCGTGTAAATAGCGATGAAACTTCATCGCAATACGGACGAAAAACCGTGCCAAAGTAAAAAAATTACCAACAGATTAGGACGCAGATGCCATACGTCCAATAGAAAAGTGTGGAAAGTTGCGAGTAAAAGGCGTGGAAATAGTGACAAAAATGTTTGGCAGAGAAAACATTTACGACGCAGATGCTATATGTGTGACACAAAACCATGGCAAAGGGTGACGAATTCGTCGATATTGCCACGCTTAATAAAAACTATTCATTGCCTTGCAACGAAAGTTCGTCGATATTGCCACACTTAATAAAACACATTCATTACCTTGCGATGAACTATCGTCGATATTGCCATGCTTCCTGTAGTTTTTTTTTTTTTTAAACTACTTGATAAGTTGGATGTTGGGATTCTTGATTGACCCATACTCAATATTTTCATGTGTGATTTACCCTTCAAAGGGTTTCTTATGTGATAAGGGCTTATTAGAGGGGGTTTTGGGACTTATTAGTTGTCTTTCTTAGTGGACCAAAAGGGAAACCCAAGGCACCTTGGGATGAAGGGGAAGATAAAATACATTCCCTTGAATGAATGGTTTTAATTGAGATATTGGGGCTCTAAACTAGAGGTCAAAAACAATTTGGTAGGGGTATCCCAGGGGGGAAATATGGGAGATGTGTTTTTTTTAAATCTATCACTATGCTTGTGAGAGTGGGACAACCCTTTACTTATCCACTTCAATGCACTCACAACCATTAATCGATATTAATATAGACTGGTCACAATAATTACCTTGAATATCAAATTTAACCTATTAATGTGAAGGGATAATCACATCATGAGGTTAAAGGCATTCACACCCTTTCAACAACTATGTTTGTAGCTTTTTGGATGAGGAACTTGTAGCCTTGTGGTTGAG
>ML786816.1:83336-95993 GCA_009831015.1 Picea engelmannii | reverse complement strand
CTTGGTGGATGATTAACGATATGGTGGGTGTGTCCAATCCCTATGAATAAAACAATGTCGAAAAGTTTTAAGTAATGATTGTGAAATCATGTGATTAAAGAGGGTAATGATGACTCTTTGGGAAAAGACATAAAATATCCCCCAAAATTAAAGTTAAGACCATCCTCGAGTATGAATTCCTATTCCATGTGTAATATTACCGAAATCCGTTAAAGTTGGTTGAGGACGTACCTGGTGACTCACCTGTTATGGAGAAGCATCATCGCTGGAATAGCATCATCTGCACTCGCAGAATATGACAACATCGAATCGAGTAGTGACATCGGAAGTGGTGGAAGCAGAAATATCAGTATCCATGTTGGCAGGAGTGTAGACGAGTAAGTGAATCCATAGTAGCAGTGGTAGGAGTAGCGACAACCAAAGAGTAGTGGCGACTAGATTAGCGGCAACCAAAGAGTAGCGATGATTGAAGTGGCAATACCTCGAAATAACGACATCTAGTACAACGACGATTTTAAAATAATGACACCCAGAGTAGCAGCGACTGGAGTAGCGGCAACAGTAGTACCGAAATCTCGTACAATGGTGATTTTGAAGTAACGACACCTGGAGTAGCAGAAAACGAAGTAGCGACAACAGGAGTAGCGGCAGTTGCAGTAACGACATCTCGTACAATGATGATTTTGAAGTAACAACACACGGAGTAGCAGCGACTGGAATAGTGGCAACTCGAAGTAGTGACAACATGAGTATTAACTCATTTAGCATTATTCTAGAAAACCACTAATCGAATTTCATCTAGCTCATTTAGCTGCTCCATAGGATGTTTTTGGGCTTCTGAAAGATCCAAACCTACTTCCATGGTTTTTCTAAGTGTTTTAATTTCAAAATCTATGGGAAACAAAGGATATTTTCTGTAGACAAGTTCATATGGAGAAAATCTCATTGTATTCTGCCAAGTTGTCATGTATTCCCACAGTGCTTCAGGCATCTTTTTCGCCCAATCTCAGCGATGACTTGCTACAGTTTTTGTGAGGATATTTTCCAGTACCTTATTTGTGCTCTCAACTTGACCATTTTCATGGGGATGATATGGAGTTGGTATCCCATGCTTGATCTCGTATTTCTTCATTAACCCTGCTATCATATGTGATGTGAAATGTGCTCCTCCATCTGAGACTATTTCTCTAGGGGCTCCATATCGAGAAAAAAATTCTTGAACAGGAAGTTTGAAACAACATGCTCGGTTTCTTTTACAACTGCCTTCGCCTCAACCCATTTTGTTACATAATCCATGCATACCAGAATATGGACTTTATGTTGTGAGGGGGGATTGAATGGTCCCATGAAATCAATGGCCCATTTTTCAAAGGGCTCAAGGGCTACTTGGGGGTTCAAGGGAATTTCATCTACTTTACTGGGATGCCCCATTCATTGGAAGCTATCACACCCCCAGACATACTTCCTTGAATCTTGAAAAATGGTGGGCCATTAATACCCTATTTGCAGCACCTTGTGACCTATTCGTTTATCTGCAAAATGGCCTCCACAGGGACCATCATGAGTAGCCTTCAAGACATCATAAATACCATCTTCTCCTATGCAGCATCAGATTAGTTGGTCAGGCCCAGTGTAAAAGAGGAATCCCTCAATCCATGTGTAACAGGCATTGTGATGGATGATATTATGTTGTTCCCTATAAGGAAAATGTTGAGGAACCTTTCCTGTAGCAAGATAGTTAGCAATATCTGCATACCATGGAAGATGAGTAGAAATTGAAAAAAGGTGTTTGCCTGGAAAACTATCTTCTACAGGTTCCCCTTATGTATCACTTTCTAATCTAGACAAGAAATCGAAAACCACAGTATCCTTCCCAGGGCGATCCATAATGGTGATATCAAATTCTTGTAGTAATAATAACCATCTCATTATCTGACCCGGGGTTATAGGTTTGTTCATGAGATACCTGATGGCTACATGATCCATGTGCACAAAAGTGGGATAACCTATAATATAGTGTCGAAATTTATTAACAACATAAATGACTGCTAAGAAATCATTTTCTGTTACCGTATAATTTAGTTCAACTGGAGTCAATTTCTTGTTGATGTAGTATATTGCGTATGGTTTCTTGTCCTCCTGTTGTCCCAAAATAGCTCCCACTGCCAAGTGAGAAGCGTCAGCTGAAATATGAAATGAAAGCTTCCAATCTGGTCCTCTAAGTATAGGAGCCTTACCGACCAGTTCTTTGATTTGTCCAAACGTTGTCTCACATTCAGTTGTCCACACGAAGTCTGCATCTTTGGTTATTAACTGAAAAAGAGGGTGTGTTATACGGGCTCAAACCATAGACCTTCTTATATGCTAAGGCAAAGGCAAAGGCTTGGTGATGGTGTATATGCTACCAAATTTTAATTACACAACCATGAAAGGAAAAGGCTTGGTGATGGCGTATATGCTACAAAATTTCAAGTATTATCTTTTGGACCAGTCCTTCAAGTTGTCCATTGATAATTTAGTGGTCAAGTATTTGGTTAACAATACAATTTTGGAAGGTTGATTCTATCAATGTTTGCTACTATTTTAGGAGTTTGATTTTGAAGTGGTGGTTAAACTAGGTAAATAAAATGTGGGACCTAATCACCTCTCGAAAATCCACAATTGGAACAATGTTGGGATATCTCATAAAGTGTTGAATGTAGATATCTTTTGCATGGAAGTAGTTCTTGAATTCTTCACTAACATTTCCAAATTCAAATATAAATCTACATGCACTAGAAGAATATGGTGATAGTAAATATTGATAGCTCATAATTAAGGATACAAATTATTAGTTAATCATACAGTACTTGCACACATTAGCAATGGATGTGATTCTTGACTATTATGTGTTGGATCATGAATGATAGGTGGTTCTCTAGGAATCCCATGATGGGCATAGAAACATACATTATAGTGAGAAGACACAACTATCACAACATACATTACAATGAGACATGTTGGATGCAAGTATCATTCAATTCAAGGCTAGACTGCACTCTCCACTCCATTATTCATGTTATTATCTTCATTCACTCCTATCAGTACATATTCTCCCTTTATCTTCTATCATTTGTTTACTTAGGGTTCATATATGTGTGTGTGTGTGGTTAATATTTTGTACTAAAAATCTGTTATAGTTGTATTGGTCAATGTAAGAATACAAAAAAAGGTTTTTCCCACAGTCTATGATTCATACTTTGTTAAAAATATTGATGCTTGTCTACCAAAAATGCAATTTTATCTTTTCATGAGGATTGTGAACTTTTACTAGTATAAAACCTACTTTAAAAAACACATCAAAAAACCTTACCTTATCATTGTCCTTTCCCCAGATCCATTAGCCCATACAACTTGATAAGAGTTGTCCATGAGATGCATTTCCATCACCAAGACCTGCATGAATCATAAAATACAAATTCTTTATATGAGTAAATAATATATAAGAAAATAAACATGCATTTAGTTATGTAAAATACTCTAGAAAAAACTTAAGTGGTCGCATACATTAATGATCTTCTCTTTGTTTCGAGAATAGGTTATTCTCTACTAAACAAGGCCAACCACGTGAAGGTGGAAGCTCATATGGACCCTCCCCCCCTCACATCGCTCTCAATTCCCCATACCCAACAAATGATTTTGTTTATATAGAAAACATATAGACATTCATGCATAACTAGGATAGTCATGAAAACATATGAACATATAAACATTGAAGCATATGAACATATAAACATCCAAATACAAGTCATGAATTTATACATCTAATTTTTCTTTGATTTATGTTTTTTTACATTCATAAAATTGGCAATTGGGGTATCATAATCATCCAAGGACATTGTTTTTCGTGTGCCCTGTCCTTCTATTGTTTGTGTTTCCATATGTTCATGCATCATACTTCTGGTACATCACTAAGAAGGGCATCAAGGCATCTGTGCAGGGTCGTGAACTGCAACAATGAAAATGATCATATTGATATGTTGAAATATAATTGAAATAACTAATTCATTATTTTGATTAACATTACACTATTTCTATTTACGTGTCTTTGTAGCTGTGACAATTGGTGCGTTAATTTATTGTCCACTTGGTTCCTCTTGTAGTTCACCCTCCTGAGCTACATGCTCTTCAATTTTGAGAAGATAATATATAAGTATAAGTCAAGAAATAAATATTTACAATCACAGTAAATATTTCTAATTCTAAAGCATACATACCGGAATGGGTACTCTGCTCCCCACTATCATTGGACATGTGCACCCTTGTATGACATGGTGTATGTTGAATATTGCTAGATTCACTGTTGTGGTAGCATTGTTGCTTGAAAACAAACATAAATACTTAGTTAAGGGTGATATAATAAAATATGAATAGACTTTACAAGCATGCTACTGTGATTTCCTTATTCATTTTATTTACCTGTGTGGCTGGGGAGATATGAGTCTGGCCCAAGTTTTTTCTATATTCATTCGCACTTTTAAAACTGTGCTTGTAAAAAAGATTTGGGTCCTCCTCGGTGGCAACAATGTCGAACATATTTAACTGCAATGCATAACACCACTAAAAATACCCATAACGAAAACATATATTTGTTCGCTACTGTTAAATAAATATTAACCATAGTTAATCATTTAAATCTTATGATTCGGGATTTTATTTTTCCATAGCCACCTTGGCCTAGTTTATGTTGTCCATGTTTTTCCACTCTAGCCTTGGTTTCTTTGAAGTTGTCTGGTAACCTACATATGGAATTTAAAAAAATATATAGATATCAGAATTGTTACTTAAAACAGGAAAGAAAAACATAAATGATCATATTTCACTGATAATATGACATGTGTTATACCTTGCTTGACCATCTCATGGATGTCTTCCTTGTTTTTTAAACAAGTTCTCCTTTGCATACTCTATCAGGGCCTTCCACTCTTTCTCTAGAACCATGGGAGGGTGCTCATGCTTGAGGTCTAATTGAAATTTCTCCCTATACTGGGCCCTGGTATATTTTAAATTCTCGTCGGCTAAATTTGTAACCACTTTCTTGTTGAAAGTGTTGCCTAACAAGTATACCATGTGTTCTATTGAATCATCTTTCTTTTTTCTATCTTGGTCATTCCACCGTGTGCAAATGGTGGGGCCAAACAGCTCTAATGCTTTGTCATTTAAGTTTCTATAGAAAACATTGTTTCCTGCAGAAACATGTTATCCATTAATTTATAATAATCTCAACAAATGTCCATTTCAATTTCATGAAAAAATGAATCAATTAATTAACAATTACCTGCAATATTCTGAATCTTGATAGGAACACATGTGTCATCCACCAGAAAGGTGACATCTAGTGATCTGGTGCTTTTTATTAGTTCTGCTCCATGCATAATAGTTTCCTCTCCATCTACAATATGTTCCTCTATGGGGTCATGTGGAGTCCCAGGCTCCGGCTCATCATGCTCTGACGTGTCATGTTGGTCAAAATCATTGTGCTCATCAATGAATTCGAGGGGAACCTTAGGAGGCTCAAAAAGCCTCACTTTCACTTTGCTATGTCGACATTTTTTTTGCATTGGACCATCACTACTACCTATAGTAGTTGCAGGATCCGTAGGTTCCCGATGCACAGGGTTTAAAAACTCCTACAAATGGAAAACTTTACTTTATCAGATCATATAGAAAATAGAAAACAAAAAAACGGATATGAAATTGTCATAGCTGATAAAAATATGTGAAGATGCCACTTACCCCAAAATTAATTATTTTATTTTGTAGCTCTACAATTCTTTCCCTGTCCTCCTGTGTCAGGGGTCTTTTGCTAAGCAAACCTAGATATTCTATGTTAGCCTTATTCAAGTCCTTCATTACAGTTTTCATTGGGTCAGTGGAATAAAATATTTCCTCCTCATCAATATCCACAATGGGAGCCTTCCCACGTTGACCATGCCACAATACATTGATGAATTAAATTAATGAGATAAACTTTAACATTTGTGAAATTTAGTTATTGTAGTCATAAGTTATTACTATATTTAACATTTACCTGTTGATGCATAGTGGGTGCCTTTCCACGGTCACCTTGGACAGATGTAGCGGGTGATTTTCGGACACGGTCACCCTGGACAGAAGTTGACACAATAAATCAATCAACAGAAGTTATGAAATTCACCTGTAACGTTTAAAAAATGAAATATTGGAGTAATATTAGAAAAAAAAATTGTGAATTTTCATCAATTTAGTTGTTGTAGTCATAAGTTGTTACTGTATTTAACATTTACCTGGTGAGGCACAACAGGTGTCTTTCCATGGTCACCCTGGACAAATCTAGCAGGTGATTTTCTGCCACGGTCACCCTGGACAGATGTTGACACAACAAATCAATCAACAAAAGTTATGAAATTCACCTGTAACATTAAAAAAATGAAATATTGCAATAATATCAGAAAAAAAATAATGAAATTTTAGAAATTTAGTTATTGTAGTCATAAGTTGTTACTGTATTTAACATTTACCTACTGAGGCACACCGGGTGCCTTTCCATGGTCACCCTGGACAGATGTAGCGGGTGATTTTCTGCCACGGTCACCCTGGACAGAAGTTGACACAATAAATCAATCAACAAAAATTATGAAATTCACCTGTAACATTTAAAAAATGAAATATTGCAGTAATATCAGAAAAAAAAAAAATGAAATTTCTGAAATTTAGTTGTTGTAGTCATAAGTTGTTACTGTATTTAACGTTTACCTGATGAGGCACAGTGGGTGCCTTTCCATGGTCACCCTGGACAGATGTGTCCTGTGATATCTTGCGGTCACCCTGAATAGATGTTGACACAATAAATTAATCAACAAGAGTTATGAAAGTAATTGTAACATTAAAAAAATGAAATATTGCAATAATATCATAAAATAAATAATGAAAAATGAAATATATGCAGTAAAAAATTGAAATATTTCAGCGATAAATTGTAACAATGATTGATCAAAGGTTGATTTGAATGGTATGTAATATATTTACCCCCATAGTCACACCCCCTCCATCTATTCGATTTAAGTTGTAATCGATCAACAACTCTTCACCTGGAACTATTGTTTTTGTTGCACATACAAATATACGATTTCCTTCATGTCCCTCAAATATGCAATTCGGTTTCTTAGTTGTTGCCACTAGTCGTGTACTATTTATAAAGCCCACAATGTTTCCAGTAGCTTTTGGCCTTTCATCAATATACATAGTTGCCCCTTTATTTTGATTGTTATCTACTAGTTGTATATAATTTGCAGCAACTCTGTATCTCCGCATACTTCGCATATATCGGACCAACATCAACCAGTTATTGTATTTGTATAATGGTCCGACATACTCCATCAATTCAGTTACAGTGTCATAGCTGACCTTTAAGCCATCCATGGAAAATAACCCCAATCCATGTAAGGACAAAGGAGCAATGCGATACATCCTCCCACTGATGAAGAAATTTGTGTCCACTTCAAGTAGCTCCTTAGGTGCCCATCATTGCACTAGATGGTTATACCTCAAGGGAAACTCAATGTCACCTATGCTCTCAGTATCATAACTGCATGACCCTTCGTTGGCAATAAAAAATTTCATGTGTATACGAAATCTTTTCCTTATTTCAAATCTAGTTGATCTAGAACCGGTAGATCTAGTACAACATGTATCACTTTCAACCTCTCTTAGTATATATTGATCATCACTCGAGGAAGATAGATCCAACATATACCTATTTGGTGGTACCTACACTTGTTAAAACAAGAAGATAAGTTATCATGCCAATATATGTTTGTGGTACCAGCACGGTTGCATATAGTTGCATATAGTTGCAATATAGTTGCATAAGTTGCATTGTTGCATAAAGTTGCATATAGTTGCATACAAAATTGTTATATAGTTGCATATAGTTGCATAAGTTGCATATAGTTTCATAAGTTGCATATAGTTGCATAGTTGCATAAGTTGCATTGTTGCATAGTTGCATAAGTTGCATTGTTGCAATATAGTTGCATAGTTGCATAAGTTGCATATAGTTGCATAGTTGCATAAGTTGCATTGTTGCAATATAGTTGCAATATAGTTGCATAAGTTGCATAAAGTTGCATATAGTTGCATAGTTGGATAAGTTGCATATAGTTGCATAGTTGCATATAGTTGCATAGTTGCATATAGTTGCTATATAGTTGCTTAAAGTTTCATATAGTTGTATAATTTGCATATTTGCAGATAGTTGCATAAATTGCAATATAGTTGCATATAGTCGCTAAAAAACATGATAAGTTGCATTGTTGCATATAGTTGCATTGTTGCATATAGTTGCCTAGTTGCATATTTGCATATAGTTGAATAGGAAATTGTTGCAATATAGTTGCATATAGTTGCATAAGTTGCATTGTTGCATAAATTTGCATATAGTTGCATAGTTGCATATAGTTGGATAAGTTGCATATTTGCATATAGTTGCATATAGTTGCAATATAGTTGCATAAAGTTGCATATAGTTGCATAAGTTTCATATAGTTGCATAAGTTGCATTTTTGCATAAAGTTGCATATAGTTGCATAGTTGCATATAGTTGCATATTTTTATATAGTTGCATACAAAATTGTCATATAGTTGCATATAGTTGCATAGTTGCATAAGTTGCATTGTTGCATAGTTGCATAAGTTGCATTGTTGCAATATAGTTGCATAGTTGCATAAGTTGCATATAGCTGCATAGTTGCATAAGTTGCATTGTTGCAATATAGTTGCATATAGTTGCAATATAGTTGCATAATTTGCATAAGCTGCATTGTTGCATAAAGTTGCATATAGTTGCATAGTTGGATAAGTTGCATATAGTTGCATAGTTGCATATAGTTTCATATAGTTTATATATAGTTGCATAAAGTTGCATATAGTTGCATAATTTTCATATCGTTGCATAAGTTGCATTTTTGCATAAAGTTGCATATAGTTGCATTTATGTTTATCATTAAGATGAAGTCATGTTCTAGACCAAATGTGGCAACATCATTGCACACGCATTTGTACTCACTTTGACATTTCTTCATTGCAATTGTTAAAAGGGTTAGTGTATAAACATACTACTAAACCCATCTAGTTAGGTGATAGGATATGACCATCAACAAACCTCCAAGAAGGATAAATCCCCTAGGATCAATGCCACTTGATGATGATTGTTGTTCCATTTGGCTTACTAATCTATGGCTCCACCAACATTACCATATCTAAAAGGGAATTACTATATCAATAATAATCAAATATAAGGGTCTACTAAAAGGGAACACCTTAGTAAATATCTATAATAGATGTGTCCTCTTATGACAGTGGGACAAGCATGATTTTCTCCAATCTAGGAGAATTACAATGAATCATAGCTGGCATACACCACTCGAAGAAAAACCCTTCTTCTAAGAAGCTGCAAGTGGGGGTTATCTATTTTGATAAAGACGTTGCTAAGGAATTGCACTTGGCCCAACCATTTGATGTAGTTTTCTCTCATGGGAAAGACAACCGACAAGTAGCTAAACATGACTTTAAGGGATTTGAACCTAGGAGTGGGGAATCAACTTGAATATTTCATCTTGAAGGGACTATGTCTTGTCATCTAATGAGAATATGTTCTCTTCTTTTTCATAGTGCGGTTTGAATTATCAATTTAGAGCGATAATTTTATAGTAAGAGAGGGATTGAAAGTTGGACAAGAATCCCCATTCTTAGATGAACATGTCACAAATTTTTAGAAGTCACATATGACTAATATTTAAAATTGCACCAAATATTGGGTGTATTTATATAAGTAAATCTTTATTAAAATACCATTTTTATAGGATGGCCTCGTGGTTTAGGTGTTATTTTTCATTTAACCCTCTTTATATATGTCAACTTAGATCCTTAGGTATTGTGTTTCTAAATAAAAACATATAAAGATCATATAAAAGATATAAACACATACCTCTTCTTTTTAACAATTAAATATCAGTCATCTTCTTCTTCATCCAGCTCAACATATGTATCAGGATCTGGTTCATAATCGATATTGGTGAAAGGCTCATTCATATCAACATCATCATCAACGTCATTTTCGCTAATATAGTTATCAATATAGTCAATGAGATCGTTGTCTCCTACATTTGGATGATCAACTTCTTCAACTTCTTCGTCTGACACATCGACTACATGAGCCACCTACTCCTGATCTGCATAGCCATGATCTTCTTCCTTGTTATTATCTTCATCATCGACTATATGATTATACTGTATTGGTCTTCCTCTTGGATCATATCTAACAATGTATGAGCAACCTTCTTTACTAGGTACCTCTGAGTAAAATGCTTCCTCACATTGACTTGGAAGAACATAAGGATCTGTACTCGATTCAAATGCCCTTGTATTAACCATGGTAAATCCATTATCATGCTCAATAACAGTTCTTTCAGGATCACGTTCATGCATCTGTAGCCTGTACTATTTAACCTCAAACAAAACTATTTTAAAGGAATTAAAATCACACTCAATTATATCCTCCAAATTCCCATAGTACCTATTCTCAGTTTCTTCTGAATTTCTGTCACTTCTAGAGGAAATGTTGGTGACCTTAAACACTGCAGTTATCCCACAATCTGAGGTTTTCATCTTATCATCCAACATTTTGATACGAAATTTACAACCATTACACCACATACCTTGTGATGTTTCAACTGCAACTTGGACAACAAGTAAACAATACATTTCCAATTAATAAACATCATATAGGAGTTAGTAAATATGTATTTCAAAAATTAAACAAACCAAATATATATTGAAAAATTGGGGAAAAACTAGGAAAATGTGAGTAAACAATTTTACTTGCCTGTTTATCTTTTAAACCAAAGGCTAAATCAACTTCTCTTGATGTAAGATCAGGAAATTGATCTCAATGATGATGCGCTAGTTTAATCATCTTACTCACCCCTTCCCATGATAACCTACCGAAGTATTATTCATTATATTCTATCCAATGCTCCATCCAATCAAGGTTGTTTGCAATGTATAAATGTAAAGAATCCCACTCTTGAGCAACTATATGATAGCATAACAATTTAATATCATTAATTAGCTATTTTTAATAAAGGAATAATTTAATAAATGTGTAATATATTAAATCTATGTCAACATATAATAATTACCTTTCACACTCCTCATGTTACCTTTCCCCAATAAGACCTCCCCTTCAAATTTGTTGATGGAGTCGAGATACCAAATGCGAGACACATTCATATTTTATGCTAATTTAGGTAGATATTGACTAATATACACCATGCATTGATATACCATATATCCCTCAACCATAGAACCCTCCGGACATGCTCTTTGTCTAACGAAAGCCTTCAGTGACTTCAACTGCCTCTCCACCATCCACATCGACCTTGTGTGTACTGGTCCACATAATTCAATCTCCTCAACTTGGTGTATGAGGTAGTGTTCTTGTGCATTGAAAAATATTGGAGGTAGATACTATTGCATTTGACACATTAGTCGAGGAATTTCTCTCTTCCAATACCTTATATCTTCTTTATGGATTTCTTTTGATGATAGCCATCTACAAATGTCGATGCAATAAAATAATATGAAGGCATACATAAATTTGCAGATAAAACATAATATTTCAATAAGTTCCACTACAAATCACATAAGAAGTTCATTTTCCTTATAAAACAATACTTACCTCGTGTATTTTCCAAGTACATAAATAATTTGTTTTATGTTGTTGTCAAAGTCATCTGGGAGAGATAAAGGTAGAACATACTATAACAAAAGACAAATAATTATTATTTGTTTCCAAAAAATGTGTACCAATAAGGGAATATATTATAACCTACTAATTACCGTAGAGAATGTATGCCAGTCATGTGTTTTAACTCCACCAAAATCACCTTTTTTCGTTAAGATATTTTGTATGTTCGATGAAAAACCTGTCGAAAACCTAATTTTTCGAATGACCTCTTTTATAATATTGCTCTATTGCTCCATCAATAACCAAGGAAGATTAGTATTTTGTTCACGACCATGGCCATTAGAATTAATAATAACACTTTGCAATGTGTGATTAGATTCCTGGATGTCACAACAAATCTTTCCAATTCTCTCTTTGTTAGTCCTTCCATCTAATATTTGCCATAACAATTATGTTATGTTCTTCCCAATATGCATTGTATCAAATAGATGAACTATTTGTAGGTGCTCGTAGTATGGAAATCTACTAAATTGCATCGGGTAACTTTTCATTCCTCGTGGAGGCCCATTCATGCCTTAATGACATTCATGAAACATCAACAAATTGAAATTAACACTAATTAATGGGACAAAAAGAAATTAATATTGATGAATTAACTGAAGATTTATATAATATGTCATACATAAATAATTTGCGTACCTTGATGATTTCTAATATATTCCAACTTCCATAGGCGAGGTGCCATTCTTCGTGGTTTTTTTCCATTTTCTTCTTTACCATTGAATTTTGCTTTGTTTGTAGTTCAATAACTATGGTTCTTAGGCAGAAAGTGCCTATACTCATAAAACACTTCCTTTCCTAAACTTCTTGAATGACAAGATTTTATCCTC
>ML786816.1:46227-80287 GCA_009831015.1 Picea engelmannii | reverse complement strand
GGGCGCATAAGTCCTAATTTTATTAATATTTTCGAAAAGTGTAATTTATGGATAATTATTTATCCTGAGTTATGGAGGAATGGGAATGGATCACCAAGTGGCTAAAGCTAGTTTTAAAGCTGACAAGTGTCTAGTTTAAGGCATGCAATATATATTTCCAACCTTAGAGTATTTTGGAGGGAGAAAATCATTCTTTTGGGGAATTATTCATTTGTTTTATCATGTGTAGAAAGGGGTCAGACCATATGAGAAATGACGACTATTACCTTATATGCATAGAAATGCTTGTAAGGGGTTTTTTTGTATTGTAACTAGAGAGTACTTGTTGTCGAAGAGGTGGGTTTTCAAGCCCATGAGCAGTCTCTCTAGGTGAGATATTTGTTGTCAAAGAGGTGGGTTTTCAGGCCCGTGACCATTCTCTCCATGTGAGATTTTTGCTAGGAATTGTTCCTTGGTGCATTGGGCATTAGTTGTAGGGCTCTAAGAATTCATGTATGGCCTGTTGTTGGAAGCCTAGAAGGGAAGTGGGGCAGTCGAGGGACTGTTGAGTAGAGAAGGGGAACACTTCCTTGGGTGTAACAGACATGTGGGGAATGAGAGACTGTAGTCGAGTTGCAGTAGTGGCACCTTGGACTAAGCAATTTTGTGATTATCAGACCTTCTCTTGGCATTAGGAACCATTTTTCCCTGGTGGAGTTAAGCCCCAACTCGGGGGTGGCCTGTTGCTGAAATTATATGAGAAACATAGTCTATGGATGAGAGGAACGTCTAAGTTTTGTGCCTAGTTGGTGACTTTTCATAAAATATAAGTGTCTTTATGTGCTTGTCTCATTTACTGTGTCTTTAATTACCTATGTTCAATATGGGTTTAGTTCTTGTATGTTGTTGCATATAAGTAATTTTTTTTATTCTGTATAATGTTTCTTGCACATGTAAGTGTGGTGCTGATATTCAATATTTGTAGCCGTGCATGAGTATGACAGTGGTTGTTAGTTATTCATGTTAAGTTAACCTTGTGATATTGGTCAGGAGTCTTCAGGAAAAGTTAGAATGGTTGTGTGCACAGGGAAATACTCCGTGTGCACAAGAGGTTGGATTCACTTGTGCACACAGGGAAGTATTCTGAGCGCATAAAGAAAATAAAGAGTTGGTGTGTCGGGCCAGAATGGTTGTGCGTGCAATAGAGATCACATGTTCAGAGTGGATTATGCACATAGTAGTGATGTAGGGTCAGCATGCTTGTGTGCACAATTGTTTAGAGTCACTTCCGCTATTATAAGTTATGTCAAAAGAGGAAAGTTTGGGTGGCATGACTCATCTTGGAGTTGAGCGCGTTACTTCAAGTAATTCTGCACAGACTAATGTTATAGAGTAGAATCTGTACACAAGACTTTGGAGTAGCATTGCTCAATAGTAAACTAGGGATGTTATATTATGATATCAGAAACAGTTCAGTAACAGGGTACATTATACACACACACACACACACACACATTAATTTAAAAACTCAATCCACATATTTCACGTAATATAATTAATATAATGTGCATACTCCATATATTAACATATAAAAAACTTGATATACATACTCTTAGCTAATATAATATACAGAGTATAATATAATATATTATATTATTGGATGTAAAATATGCACCCCATATATCATATTATCACCTAGCCAATATATGGGGTATGTATTCCACGTGTCGCTTATATTAGCCATGGGCTAATATATGAGGCATGTGGAATATGTACCCCATATATTAGCCAAGGACTAATATAATATATGGGGTGGGGTGCACCCCATATATTATAGTAGTCCTTGGTTGATATATGGGGCACACAATATATGTACCCCATATTGGCTAATATAATATATGGGGTATTTAGCTCTTTGTCAATATATGAGGTACATCCTATATATTAACTTGACTTGGTTAATATAGAGAGTACGTGGTATAACACATACTTCATATATTGTTTTATTTAATTTAAAAATTATCTCATATTTTATATTAATTTGACTAAATAATGTGTGGGATATATGAATTGGATCCATATATTATATTAGTTTAACTAATATATAAATATCCATATATATTAGTTACATGGAAACTACATATTTATATTAAACAAGACTAATATATGGATACTTGAAACCATATATTCATAACTCTTACATATTCATATATTAATTAAATTAACATATGAATAAGTAGTTTATAACATAGACAAGTATTCATAATTAGTTTGAGTTTATGAATATAATTTTTGTATTCATTTTTTAATTAGTCACATTTTATATTCCCCTATTTTAAAAATGAATGTATGATTCATCATATGGGTTGTATTAAAAAAGTAGTACATTATTTATTATATGAACATTACTTTATGAATCTTATATTTCTTATTAAAAATAATTCATAAATTCAAAAGTACTTTTATTTCGAGTTATATCAATAAAATATTTTTTTATTAGTTTTATTTCTAGATATCTTTTCAACTTAACTTAACCATAGTTACATAGATAATAGTGCAAGAGGTGAGTTGTAAATATATCTTCTCCACAAAGTTATTAACTCATAATTTTTTATTATATCTTCGGAGATCCATTTTAAACCTCGAAATTCCCCTAATTGAACATAAGCCGTAAATTGAGCACCTTGGTTTTCTAAGATATGTACTTCCCTGCATTTGATGTTTTTTCTTGAACAATGAGATATGAGCTACTGCACTTATATTTTTGTTTGGCATGGCACGATAGGCTACGACGAATGATTTTTTCCATTAAACAAAATACAAATTTTATGGATTTGGTAAACAATTTTTCCAATTATTTTCAACACAATGCAACTTCTATGGATGCTATCATACTCTACCTCTACTCAATTCGGATTTTATTAATCATAAACCTAATGTTCCATAGCCCATTATCAAGGAAGAAAGAAATGCTTATAGTTCATAGTTGTAGCCTATTCATAGTTCAGCTTCCTCAACTTGAGTCTAAATCTTATCTCTCATCCAAGTGGTTCAAACTCCCTCCATTTAGAAGTGTCCATTGTTGTAGGGGCACAAGATAAGGCCATAGTGAACGTACAAGGAAGGTCCATCCTGGTTTTACAACAAGACGCACAGATCATTGAAGGTACATTAAGATATAATGACATTGTAACATTTTTATAACTATTACCTGGTATTGATAAAGATAGATGCCTTGAAGCATGAGAATCCATTGGACTTGATAGAGTCTACTTGCTGATCCAAAGTCATGCATTGTTAAGGGAGGGAAAAAAAATTCAGTGATAGAATAGTGGCATGTTCGCTTTGATAAGCTAAAGGGAAAGAATGTAAATTTCTTCTATTGACAAGTATGTTGTTGTGGCATATGGATTGGGTTTTAATAATGGTGACTGTTAGGTTTTGATAGAAGGATTCAGGGATTGGGATTGGTAAGATGTATTTGACATTACAATACTCCCTAATTTGCGATTGATTTTACTCATTAATTGAGTTGTTCAACTTTATTGTTGCTTTGAGATTGATAAAAAGAAATCTACAAGCGGATAGAAGGAGATCTGCAAGCGAGTACATGTTTATATTGTTTGGTGGAACAATACGTTGGATGTGTAAGCAACAAGCTATGGTCACTTTGTCCACTGTAGAGGTAGAGTATATGGAAACTACTCATGCCTATAAGGATGTCATTAGGATTATGAAACTATGTTCATAAGTAGGGTTAATACATAGAGCTATTATAGTTCAATGTGATAGTAATAATGCCATTTTTCAAGATAAGAATCCTAACTTTTATGGAAAGACAAAGAATATAGATATCCAGTGCCATTTTGTTAGGGACATGGGAGAAGATGGACAGGTGATTCTAGAGAAAGTTGACACCTTGAAGAATGTTGCAAATACATTGATGAAACTAGTAAGCACATCTAAATTCAAGTGATGATGTGAGTCTATGGACCTAATGCGCCCTAGTAATTAGCTCACAGTTTGATGCATTATCTCGTGTACCCTTGCAAGGTATATGACAAGTGGGAGAACATTTAGATAGGTGTGTCATACACTTTGTAGTGATGTAGTGGAGCAAAGAATAATTATAATGTTATAGTGGAGTAGGAATAAATGCAAAGTTGTAGCAAGAATAAATGTAGAACAATGGTAGAGAATAAATGTAGAGTAGTGACAAGGAATACCTTGTTGGTGGTGTCCAATAGGTAAAAATGGTAAACCATAAATGGTTTATGGTTTTTCTATGCCTATTTATTAAGTGCTAGGGCTAAAGGAAATTAGTGAGTGTAAATTTTATCTTACTATTATGCTGCCGAAATTTCTCTAGGATTATGCTATTGTTGAACACTCTTGTTAAGAGCATAGAGACTCTATGTTGTAACCTTTTAGTTATTGAATAATACATTGAATGTGCCTTATATCATGGGTTTTTTTTCTCCTGGAAGGACTTTCCCTAAGATATCATGTTGTTAATGGCTTGTTCTTTATTTAAGGTGTTTGCAACTATTCTATTTTTAGTTTTTCCACATTCTTTTCTCATGGATTAGCATTGGAAGAGTATTTCACACCTTTGCTTCCTTTCATGCCTCGACACCTACGGTAGCAACACTTATTGCTTGTGTGCCTATCAATAATAACATCTCTTACGAGCCATCACTTAGTATAGCAACACTCCTTCGAGTTGATCTAATAGTAGATAAAACACCTCACATAAATGTAAAACCACCATACCAAACTCATAATACTATAGGGAAGTTGCCACGGCTAGAGGTAGTTTTATATGTATAGGGAGAAATTCCACAAAATTCTTAGTTTTATATGTATAGGGAGAAATTCCACAAAATTCAACATTGTAGCAAGATAATTTACAAAGCAGGAAACATCAAGGCTTATCACTAAAAACAGATGGGGATCGATAGATGTTGCTTACCCATATATTCTTTCTAAAGATGTCACACCCTCTTCCACAACTCTTCTCGTTCTAGTTTAGAAACTCAAATTGCGAGGTATCAATCTTACTGTAGCAGTGTTGAATCATTTCCCACCTCTCTATTCAGGAAAAAATCCTCTATAATCTCCGAGATTTAGTTATTGGGATGGCCCAGTGTAATTGTCTTTACTTCGAAATCGTAGTAATTGTGAAGGCCCCTAGTATAAATGGCCTCTATATTAATAAAATCTCGATGTGACATTAAAAAAATTGACGTGTTGGCTTTGCATTTTTAAATACTATAAGTTTCTCAATTCGTTTTTGAGACCAACGATTAACAATAATTTGGCGAGACATAAGAAATTTTAAAAATTAAAATATATTGTTTTTATTTTTATTGTTTTAATAATAACCATTTTTAAAAGATATTAGGTGATTTGTAAAATATTATAGATATTTAAACAGTTTGTGATAATAAATTTTATAATATTTTATTATGTAATGTTGTGTAGATTATAGATTTACTATTAATGGCTTTAACACAATAATTATTAATAGCTTTAACATAATAATTATTTAAGTAAAATATTTAAATGAAATAGATAAATAATGACACATTATTTATACAATGAACATAAGATTATCTTAAGAAAATTTGAAACAAGAAAAATTTAGCTAAAAGGTGAGGTGTATGGTGGGTTTTCTTCTTTTCAATTATGAAATGGCAATACAAAGAAATAAGCACTCACTATGGAATTGTCATGGACATTGCACTACTAATATTGTTGCTATAAGATTTTATTCTTCTCCCTCAATACCCCATTTTCAATGCTATGCTCTCTATAGAACAATACTCAATACAATAAGAATGGAACACCTACCTTTCGACCTAGTTGTTAAAATAGCCTAATAGCCATCTATGATTAGGGTTAGGGGTTTTGCATGCTTGAACCCCCAATTAATGTTAGAGTTTTGGACCCTTTAGAATATTATTGAAAGTCCACACATGTCTAGCTACACATCAACAATACATGGGCTTAGAGAACATATTTTGATAGGCAGTATTTCATCACTTGCTTGGTTCATGTAAAATAAATAAAATAGTTTTTTTACCATTGGACAACGACTACTAGCAAGCTCGCTTAAGGATTCAATTCTACACTACGGAAAAGAAATGTAACTCATAGGCACTCAATTAAATATCACAATTTGAAGCAAAGGTTGCAAGTTCTTTTTCATGGACATTGACATAGCATCCACTCCATACCATGATGGTAAACAAGATAGGTCAACTTGCTACAAACTTTGAATTGAGGTGATTTTCACACCATTAAAAAGATTTTAAAATGTAAAACAACTCCCAAAAATTAAAAACTATACTACATAGAATTCAATCCCAAAAAAGACCATAAAACCCTCAAATCAAATTCTGAATATTCAAATTTCCAAAACAAAACTTACTCTTAAAAAAAAAATCTTACACATCAACATCTCCAATTTTTCCATATGATAATCTATTCCAATCTTTAAAAAAACCTTACACATTAACATCTCCAATTTTTCCATATGTTAATCTATTCCAAATCAAAAAGAAACTATAATTTTCAATATAAAATCAAAGCAAGCTAACTTCCTACCGAAAACCGTAGTCCCCACATGGGAGTAAAAAGCGAAAATCGCAATTGAGATGAAAAATAAATTTGGAATAAAGAGAAAATTAATTGACTTATGTTGACTTTGACTAAATAAAAGAACGAAAGCAAAGGCCTTAATTGTAATTTAATTATAGATTGATTTATTGGATTTAAAAAATTATGGGTAAAGTTTTTATTATTATTATTATTTTTATCATTATAATTCTATAAAATAAATAATTGTTCATTAAATCACAATTTTAATTTTATAAAATAATTGATCACTAAATCACAATTTCACAATGTTTAAATATCAAAATCTAATTAAGAATAATTAAGGATGATGTGTAAAAGGTACATTAAGTAGTTTTTTTTTTTCGGTTTTACATTTTTACATTTTTTTTTTGGTAATTATCATTATAATTCTATAAAGTAATTGTTGACTAAATCACAATTTTATAGTGTTCAAATATCTAAATCGAATATAATCAAAGAAAATTAAGGATAATGTGTAAAGGGTACATTAAGTTGTATTTTTGGGGGGTGTTATATATATATATATATATATATATATATATATATATATATACGCTGAAGGCATTCTTTTAGGGGGAATTCACTCTGGTGTTTTCGTCGTTTGTCCATAGTCTTTGAAAGCATGCCATGTGTCACTCTTATCCTTTTCACTGTTGCCTTTATCCTTCCCCTGCTCAACACTCTTCCTCCTTATCTTTCCCCTGCTCCACGCTCTTCTTCCATATGCTCCTCAAAGCCCACCTCCTGAGAGAACGCCAGTTCTATGAAATGCTGAAGCGAGCAAAGCTCAGAGAAGCCACGACCAATCTTGAAAAGCCATGGGAAAAGCCCACCCAAGCCCCCATTTTGTTCGTCGTTACGGCTGACCAACAACTTAAGGCCTTGGCCGACAGCTTTTAGAAGCCCAAAGGAATCCATCTCTGGACCGAGAAAGATGGACCGGAAAGCACAACGCCCTACACTAGAGTTGTTCACACCTGTCCGAACAAACATAGATGTCAGATACACCAGGGTTTTGGTACCCAACACTACTCTTCTGTCATGGGAATCTTCCCTTACAGCGGACAGGAGGGCTTCTTGCATTAATGTTGTTAGAAATGGTGGGAGGCATTTGTTTGATCTTGCCAAAGAAGGAGGACGACCACTTAAAAAAGAAGGAGGAGGACGACCAGTTGAATTACCATAGGGACTCAATCCCTTTGAAGTTACGAATGCCACTCCACTGCAAACAACAGCCAGTGTTCTGCTCACAGGTTCCATTGCGGTTCTCCTCTATCACTCCGTGAAAAGAAGGGCGAAAAGAGCCACTGAAATGGTATTAGCTTAGCTGACATATTTTCATATCAATGGACTTTGTATGGTATTGAATTCTATCACTGGGGAGAAGGAAGTTATCTAATGTATGGATTTGATTTACTTAGCAGGGGAGTGGATCGACTCCGCCCAAGCAGAGGTATGATTCTTCATCTTCTAATAAAAAACAATCAGACAACAACTGATAATAATACTCGGAAAGCAACTGATTTCTCAGTTAGTTGTTACCGAGCTGCTTCAATTTCCAAGATGAAAGCGTATGAACGCATAGCAAAGGAGAATGCAAATGCTCAGTCCTGCCATATCAAATCACTTTCTTTTCCACTTTGTATAATTTCCATACAAAGATATGCAAATGCTCAGTCCTGATATAATTTTGAATGCTTCAGATGATTATGCAGTGACCTAGAATAAATTTTTGTTTTACTCCTTCCATAATTTGTGGCATAATTTTTTCTTCAAAGAAAGATGTGGCAGTAGGTATGGTGGGATCGGTTGTTTATTTTGTAATGAAGTTGTGTAACACTGATGGATCTTTTAATTTTGCCCATAATCAGAGAAAACACATATTGGATATTGATTAGGAAAAGCGGTCATTCTTAAATTTCAAGAATGTCAAGGTCATAGTCCATTCGCCTTCTTCAAGCCAGAGGCCTGCTCACAATTCATCTAAGGCTTCTCTTCCTGGAAATAATCTCAAACAGGAGCAAGATGGAATAAGGGAGGAAAATGGTAGAAACACGAAATTGAAAGAGGGTTTTGATCAAGGGAGACTATATTTTCCAGAGTATGTAGGTGGGACAGAAGTGGCTGTGAGAAGGGAGAACCACAACAAAATTTCATTGGCAGAGAATCATGAGATTGGCCAGAGTAATTTGTATGCTCTGCAGAATGAGGTTTATATCCAGAGTCCGAAGAAAGGTTTAAATGCTGAAAATGGGGATGAAGAAGTCGTTAATGGACATGTCAAGGCTCAAACTAATGGTAAGGATTATGGGGCCAAGATAGAGCACTTGCAGCTGTGGAACAAGGGGTTTGGTGTTCTGGAATCCTCCAAAGGATATGCTGCAAATATTAGGAGAAGCTTATTTCATATGAAAGAGAGATTAATGGACAAGTTGGTTGCCGTTCCCATTCCAGGAGAAGCCCTGGATAATGCTCGACAATCGGTTGAGACGATCATAAAAGACATGACCCATGCAACTCAGGGAATGACTAAGTATTCTATGGAGTGAATTAAGGGTCAGCTTGTAGAGATACAACCATCTCTTTCTCCCCATCACACTGGAAAGGTTCGCATCAATTCATCTGATTGTGTTCTGATTTCTTCATATAAAATAAGAGATTGAGCACATTGTTGTATTGAAACCATGTAACCTATATCACATGATGAGCACAAAATAACCCACCTCATAAATCTAATGCATTCTTAGTGGGTTGTACTGTTGTAGTACTTATTAAAGGAATTCCATATCAAAAGTTTCGTGAGCCATTTGCAATTGAATCCCATTTGCATTTGCAATTGAATCGTGACCCATTTGCAAAAGTATCGTGAGTCATTTGCAATTGAATCCCCCCGCCAATCCTGGTGATTTGAGAGTAATCCATAAGCTATAGGTTTTAGCAATTATCCAGAGGTTATTGTGCCTCAGTATTCCATTTAGGTTACAAAAAAATTCAATCTTGTAGCTTGTCCATGGAATTTAATTTAGGTGACATTAATATCTCTTTCTGATAATTGCAATATCAATTTTATCTATTAAGGATTTGGGCTTTAGAATTTATTAATGCATCCATCATGGAAGAAACTCAGATTAAAGTTTTTTCCTTCATTCAGATTGTAGATGATGTAGAAAGGGAAGTTCTGGGTATGTCTCACGCTATTGCTCCTGGATTTGTCTCGAGAGTTGAAGGGAAGAACTCCTTGGAAGAATTTAATAAGCAGGAAATTCAGCATGAGGATGGTATTCCATCATCAAAAGCTTCGATCATATCGCCAGCATTATCCTTTTCAGTAAATATGGGTCGTTTAAAAAGGCCATTTTCTCCACGATCACAACTGTAAGAATGTGAAGATCCAATTTAGCACATTGATAGATGACGTTGAATGTATATGAGATTTTTTTTTGTGGATTTTTTCTAAAACGAGTTCTTCTATGTGGGTGCCATATCACCTTCTTCAATCCAGACAACTTAATGTCTCAAGAGTTTTCTGGATACTCATATCACGGATGTCAGGTTACATGCAACTTAGTAATAAGTGGTTTCATGTTTATATGCATCTAATATTTGTGGTTCAAAATGCAAGTGGCCCTGTGTTCCCACAGTCCAAATTCAGTAACTGTTACGAGTGTAACCACTCCTCATATGAAGCAAGAGTTTATAAAATTAACTGAAGATGGAAGTCATATTACTTCCATTATAACTCTTCATGCTTTGGGTTTAGGTGCATCGATTACACTTTAACACAAAAACTGTGGGATTTGTGACTTCATATGTATATCTTCAACATATTCCAGTCTTTTATGAAAATAGGTTTAAGAATAATATGTTTTCATCGACTCTGACTAGGATCTGATCCTAGTAAAATGGTTTTGTTCATGGCGTTTCTATATAAAAATGTCTTTCTGTAGTGTTATGTTATTTTTGTTTGTGACATCTGAGGCACACTGGCTTCTATCGTTCAGTTTGGTAGATGGCTTATGTACTTTTTCATAAGCTTAGGACCTTTCACCATTCTGTTAGGATTTGTCAATTGCTGATCTCTTCCATGTTATTTATGAAGGGGGGAACTTTTCTTTGTCCATGCAGAGACTCATTCTTAGAGCAATGCTTTGTTTGTCCATGCAGTAACTCATGCTTAGAGCAATGCTTTGACCTTGAAGAGAAAGGGACAAGACTGATTATGGATTTCAGTTTTTCTAATGTGAATTTAACTTACAGTATGACTTCAGTTGCCTAATCGTGATTTAACTAGCAATATTATCCTACTTATGTTTTGTTTTTAGAAAGGTTGTTTATGGTAACTTACAGTTGTCCTCTAGCTAAGCGGCCATGCTATGAGGGGTGTTTCTATGCTATCAAAATCACCTAGGACTTGCACCTAGCCTCATCCACACACTCCAGGAGAGGGGGGAGAAGGGGAGTTGAACTTCCAGCATGATTCAACTATCTAAATCAAAATTTCAGATTCAAATCATTTGATGATTCATCTTTTTGTGAGATTTCTTTAGTAAATGTGATTGGGATCTTGGGTTCTTGTAATGATTTTTTCTTGGATTCCCATCAACAAAGTTGAAGAAAACAATTTTCAATCATTGTAATTGACATGTGAAAATTGAAATGATCCATCATGTTCTACACAATGCCATATTGGAAAGACGATAGATACATGGTACTGGTGGAAGGTAAGGTCACTTACCTAAGCATAGCAAAGGTAAACCTTCCTTATATGGTAAGGGATTCTGTCTTTTATTTGGTGGAATTCCTTAAGAGACAATATCATGGTTGTGAAATCTAAGGACTGTTGATAATCTACTTTATAATTTATGAATGCATCATCTCATAATTCATATGTCGTATTTACACCTTGGCTTAATTTTTGTGGCTAACCAGGTGGATCTCAAGCCATATGATGTTTTGCCTGAATTTAAATAATGGCTAGACTGTGTTTGTGAGGAATGCATTTAGATTGTTAACATGTAAGTTGCTTGGCCCAAACAATTAGCTGACAATGTTCAGAGCAAGGAATACATTAGCAGTGGATAGCCAAATGACTTACCACTTCTGCATAGGAGATTTGACTTTGGTAGAAGTCCCAGAATATAAGAAAGGTGTTCTCCCTATCAGGTGGAACATTGAATCGCGATAAAAAGGGTCGTTGTTCCCTGTTCAAAATGAATATCGGGTTCTATGATCGAAGTAGATGCTGAGAAGGAGTTTCTCATGAACTTTAACATTCATTGTTTAGCTTCAGACATAGGTAGTTGCCTATTGAAGCAATTGAATGCCTTACGAAAAAAGAGTCAAAGTACGTCTGAAGTATAATAAAATATTATGTATTGATGGTCCTTATATAAATCATATTAAGCAAGTACTATAATCCAGCGAAAAGTTCATTAGTTGGTGTAAGGAAGGTTCTTTTCAGTGAAAATGGCACGGTCTTTATGTTAAAGGCATGGACCCTGTACATGGATGTTGTCATTCTTTGTGATATACCATAAGTAAAATCATAGTAGCAAGATTTGAATATGAATATGAATGGAAAAAAAGTAGTGATCCACACAACAATGACACTCATCACAATATAAAATGCATTGATATAGATCTCCCAGAGGCATGTAAATATGCTTCCCTATTTAATCAAATTCAGATATATAGAGCTTCATGGCCTAATACACAATATGGGCACATAGCCCTGGCCTCTTTCACCTTTTTCCACTCACACTCTACCTCTATATTCTATGTGTATTATGTTCGAACCTTTATGCCTCTTAGGCTTGCATTTTTATACAAGAAGGATTCTGAACTAGAATCTGTTCATATCCCTAAATTACTCAACAACCAATCCCTAAGGATCTTCTAGATCCACAAAACACTCACCAAGATCACAAATCATTCAAAGATATCTAGGATCTCTCTCATTTTCCTAAGAGCTCTCTCTCTCACTCTCGAGTCTATGGAGATCCATATAACAAATGGATTCAATTTCATATATACCACCCATTAAACCATTAATTTTTATCCTATGACTCCTTTTAGAATAAAACATAAGAAAAATTTACAATATTCGTTTACAAACCAACTCCTTTAGTAAAAATGAAGACCCCCTAGGTCTCATTAAATGTACTAGGTTTTGGAGACAGGATGCCCCTGCATCAAGATGAGATTGCATGCTACCTATTCAAGTCAATTGTCTTCGATGTTCTGTTACCTTATTTTGATATATATAGATTATTTGTAATTTACTTACCATCACTCTAATCATGGGGTTTTGGGTTGCAAAGATCTGGGAGATACGTTGCTACTATTGTCAACTGATAAGGAAGATGTAGAGGAGGGGATTGTGGGCAATGATGATCTTTGGAGGAAGATGGAGGAAGGGACAAGTCTTTTGTTTGGGATGTTGGTCAACATATGGAAGGGACCGGTGGTGGGAGTAATAGAGTCGAACAAGAGTTGAAAGTTGACATTATTGAGGATGGCGAGCATGTTTGCAAGTGGGGAAACTATCTTTCTAGGACTAGCTAAGGGGTGGGTGTTTGAAGGAAGGGTTTGTGGGGTGAAGGTGGCTTGGGAGGGGGGACGATCGATCTGTAACCCAATTTATGAGGGTTAGAGGCGGCCCGTAGAGAGAACAACTAGTTGGACCATAAGGAGAAAGAAGCAGGAGACCGTAGCCTAGTTCGTGAGGGTCAAAGGTGTCTCGTAGAGATTACAGCTAGTCAGACCATAATGAGAAAGAAACAATAGGACCAGAGGTGGAACCCTTGATAGCTCAATAATCAGATCGGTGATTGTTAATCGGGGCAGAAAGTCAACCAACTTAGAACTATGGCTTTGAGAGGTCACATATTCAGAGTCGTTTGGGGCCAACTTGATTCCCAACAGACAACAATGAAGAGAACCATTATTTTTTCAAGGACCACCCCCCCATTGTCTTCCTCGACAACCAAGACAATAAAAAAACATAATCATAAAAGTCGAATTTGCATGCAACGTCTAATTATAATCACAATAGTTAAATGCCAAGCCATATGAAAATTCATTCATTTCCATATTCATTAAGTGCATACATAAAACAATCTTGATGACAAAGGACTCTATACCATGTGCACATAGAAATACTTCTATCAATGTGAGAAAGAGGAAAGCAATGATGTGAGATTTAATTGTTCATTGATGCCCATTTTCATAGGAATATTGTTTTTAGTTCAACTAAAAATTCATCCAGAAATGTAATTCACTTTAGTTCAAGTTTCATCCATAGTTTTTAGAAGACTTAAATCCTTGAAAATTAAAAGAAAAACATGATTTGGCTCAAACTTTTTCTTTGGTGATTCATAAAAATTTAGTTGAAAAGGAGATGATTTGATGTCCTCTTTTAAAAGGTCCAAAAATAAATGGGGTGAATCACGTTGAGATATTTAATTCTTTTAATATATATGAAAAATATTTTGGTTTCCATAAAAAAACCTATGAACTATTTTAACTTGTTCACATTTCACTCTTCAATATTTCACCTCTACTCTTCAAAGCTTAGGTTCACTTTTGCAACTTTTAAATTATTACAAATATTGAGGAGATGAATATCTAGGATACCGGGTCAATAAGAGGCACCAAACCACGCAATGAGAATAAAACAAGGAATCAAACCACAAGGCCTTGCCCTCTCACATTCCTCTTGGTTTCACTCTCACCTTATTGTTTAAGTGAAGTGCCACATTGAGCAACAAACATGATATATTCACATACTACAAGAATTTTACGAATCTAAATCGCTTTTCATGCACAATCAAACCCTTGATAGAGTAAAAAGAAAAACCAAAGGGTAGAAAGTGTTATTTGATATATACAATTAATCAAAGAATGGTGATGTTTTATGAATGTTTTCTGCGTTCAAATTGTCATAAAGTTTAGTAGTTCAAAGTATTGGAGCATTACCATTGAATGTTTATAGGGAAGATGAATGTATTAAAAGCTTGTTGAATGGTTTTTTTTTTTTTAATACGACAACTCAATGTTTAGATATAACAATAAGCACCCGTTTGGAGATATGGGGCCCACGCGTTTTTAGTGCGTAATGTAATTGGAGCAGGATATTTATTCTATCACTGTAGTTGTACGTACATAACACGGGAAAGACACATATACTTTTTGAAATCAAAGGTGCTTCATCTTTCCCATGACCAATTCGTACATTTCTGTATTCCCCCTGTCATGAATGTGTCACATCCGCGTTCAATTCCATTATTAAACTCCATCGCGATTAGCAGCATTCTATGAGCGTTATTTTCTATGCAAAATTCTATGGATATGGAAACCTCTTTTCTGGCCGAGTGTATGCTCAATTCATCGACACACACTGAAGCAGGCAGCAAATCTGCATCGACATCGAAGGGTGGGATCAAGAGGATTCGAACGCAAGATGAGGCTGAACCTTCGCCGCCACAGCAGAGAACTCTGAAGCTTCAATATCCAGTTTACAGAGGCGTGCGTCGTCGTAGTTGGGGGAAATGGGTGTCTGAAATTCGGGAACCAAACAAGAAAAGACGAATCTGGCTCGGCTCCTTCGATACGCCCGAGATGGCGGCTCGAGCTTATGACGTCGCTGCATTCCACTTGAAGGGCAAGAATTACGCGTTGCTTAATTTCCCAGAGCTGATTGATCACCTTCCACATCCAATTTCTTTGTCTCCGCGCCAGATTCAAGCTGCCGCTGCAGAAGCAGCGGCTGCGTTCATTTCTGCATCTGAAAGCGCAGGGAACTCTGGAATGTCGAGCGATGTTAATAAACAAGAAAGGAGAAGCCCAAGAAACATTCCAGTAAGCAATGAACGTGCTGTTCCCTCTTCATCAGATGAACTGTCGGCAATAATTAGCTCTGACATAGAGAAAGCAAGCGCCGAGCTTTGGGGAAAATCAGATACTTACACTATATCGTCCCCAGTTTGGACACCGGTAATGGTGGAGGACTTGTTCGAATCCTTGAACTTATATACGGATTTGGCAGAAGCTCTTATGCTTCCTCCCCCTCTGTTCAGTATTGATGTAGAGGTAGAGGAGCAGATATTGGAGGAAGATTTTCTTTGGTATGATTTCTGAAAGAGAATAATCTGAACACAATTACTGGCTGTAAATATGTAATCTGTTAAATCATGGAATGAATTTACAGGGACGTTCCTCTGCCATAAAATTTATGAAGATTTTCTTCCAACCTCTTTTCCCTATATTGTTTTCTCCTGTGAGCTTTTAACGTATAGATACTTCTCTTCGGCTTTGACCAATCATTTTGATAATCTGAAATATTCTTCTAACCTTTATCGGTTTCAACAAATCAGTGAGTGTAAGTTACTCTAACCTTTCCTCTCTTCAGAGCTCAACTTCAGTGAGTGGAAGTTGAGCTTTTTTTTAACAAAATAATGCTTAATCTAAACATGGATGTGAGTTAAGTTAGTTATAATTATTAGTTAATTATTGTTCAAAATCAATGAGTCAAATTTATTGTTGATAACTTCCTTGCATTTACAAATGCATCAGTTAACCTGTTTACTTTTTAACATTTACCTAATCATATTAAGAAATTACTGTAACATCATATGATTGCCACGTTTAAATAATTAACCTTTGAGATTACCACGTTTAGCAGTTTAGCACGCACTCCTTCAACTTCATTCTTGAAAATTACACGTATTAGACAAGCCACGTTTTCATGCTATTGCAGATTTAATCAACTGTTCGCGCGTTTCCTCTACCTCGGATTTCCTTAGCTGTAAGCCTTTCGACGTTCACCAACCGTGAGTTAACGACTATGCTAGTTTATATAGAGTGGAATTTGAGCTTTTAAATTAAGTGGAAGTTGAATTTTTTAAACAAAATAATGCTTAATCTAAACACGGTTGTGAGTTAAGTGAGTTATGGTTGTGAGTTAAGTGAGTTATAATTATTAGTTAATTTATATATTTTAAAAATATATTGTATTTGAATAAGTCTTCAAAGCATACATATCAACCTTTAAAGTAGATTTAAATTTAGGAAGATTTAGTTGATTGAAGTTTGTTCTTTTGAATAAATTTTTGATTATTAATACTAATGTAATGTTGTTGTTAATGTATGCTATTAGTTTTTGTTTGTGTATTATTTTTTTCATTGAATTTGTCGAGTTGTTTCTTTTTTTTCATTAGTATGAAAGTCAAGTTGGGAGATTCATAGGTTATGTTAATTGTAATTGTAGGATTTGAATGTCTAAATAAAAAAAAGAAGAAGAATCTATGACAATGACAAGTACTTCATCATCATTTTCTTCATTTAATGGAGAATATTACAAATATTGGATAATCAAATGCAATCCTTGATGGTCTTTATTAATGCATGGGATAGGGTTCAAGTTAGATATGATGAGCTCCAAGGTTGGAATGCTTCAACAACATGAACATTGGGCAATTAAATACAACTTTTGATGGTCTTTATTGATGCACGAGATATAGTTCAAGTGAGATATGATGAGCTACAAGGTTGGAATGGATCAACAACACAAGGGAGAGGAAAAAATGAAGGATGCTCTAGTGAGTTTTTCAATCCAAAGTGCTCTAGATATGAACATTTTCCCTAAAATTACTGTAGTGAAAAATGACAAGGAAGCTTGGTACATATTGCGATGTGGTTATCAAGGTACATATAAAGTCAAATAGGGTTGATTGCCAAATGTCATGAGAGAATTTGAGAATCTTCAAATGAAGTATAGTGAAAAGATCATTGTTTTTTTGTTCTAGTTCAAGACATTGTTAACTAGCAACCGACTTATTGAAACACCATTATAGATAAGGTAATTTGTAAATAATTGCTTAGATCCTTACAAGTGAAATGAAATTCAGTAGTTATTACAATAGAATAAATTAAAGATTTCACAATGTTGAAGTTGGAAAACCTAATGGGATCATTGTCAACTCATGAAAAAAGTAGATTAGATAATACTATAGGACAATAATTTGCAATGAAGAAAAACAATGGGTAAGAAGTCGTTGTTACAGAATAATTCCCCTGCGGACAGGTGAATTTTCCCTTGGAGTAGAGACCCCTAATACCAAGACAGAAAAACACAAGTGGACACTAACATCCCTTCGAATTTAGTTTAACTAATCAGAAAGAGAGAGAGGGAGAAAATGTGTGATGCACCTAGTTTCAAAGTTTGTCTTTGTTGCTTCCAATCCGAGCTTGATCTCCAAACTCCTTAGCGTAACTTGATACCTGCAATGCAATAGACATCAAAGAGAAACAAAGAACTCCTACTCTACAAGATTAGATCAAACAAATTCATCTACAAAGATTGAAGGAACAATAGACAAACACATGCAAGAATACAAAAGCTTGAAGGAAATAGGCCAAGTATATTAAAATGAGAACCCAAAGAGAATATTTAAAAACATGGATGATGATGCAAAATTTCTCCAAGATCCCCTTGTCCAACCCTTGTACGATACTACCGAGATCATAAGTTTGACATCCAAAAGATTAAATTTCCTTCTCCATGTAAATCCCTCATTATATAGGATTTGGAGGCTTAATCACCATGGAGAAGATCACTCACTAGATCCACTAATAATGGATCTCCAAGATTTTTAGGGAGAAAATATCTCTCAAGGATTTTAGGGAGAAAAAAGATCTCAAGGATTTTAAGGAGGAAATATCTCTCAAGATCCACCAAATTAGGATTTTGGTTTGAGAAAATATATCAACCATCCATGAGATTCTCAACCTCTCCTTGAGATTAGGAAACTAAATGTGAGGTGGATTCTTAGACCAAATTAATTTCCTTTTTATGAATATTAATAAATAATTCATGTGCATAGAGTATTTTGACCTTCATATAATATATTTCTCCTCCACATTAACTAGCGATTGTGACAATTGTTCTTTCATGGCGTCAGTGTATGTGACACTTTTATGACACTTGCAACACTTATGGTGAGGTACTTAAGTGTGGAATTTTGATTTGTAACATATTTCCCCCTAAAGTGTGAGGTCAGAAGAAAAATCGATGGTTAAACACTTTACAATTCTTCAATGCAAGGGTGTGGAGTTGGAGAACCTGGAAGATGCTGCAAAAAACCATAAAACAATATTAATATATGTTCCATTTACGAGGCAGACATACCTATGCTCTGAATACGATATGACTCAAAGCACGGTTGTCGACCAATACACTACAGATACATGAAAAATATTGACCAAGGATATGACCACTAGAGACATAATATGGATCCATACCTCCATGACATGAACTAATCGTAGCCACGAAAAATACACAGTGGAGCTACGAGATGATAAAACGTAGCCACAAACTAATACAATGTGGATCTATGTGACATTATATATATCAACATGCTCAAATGATCTCCTTCACAGCCTGGGTAAAGAAGATAACAAAGTGAATGCTCAACCCAGGTTCTTTGTCCCAATCCTAATGTGGTACGAATCTATCCATGTGAATATATGATTTGATGTCGAACATGGTAGAAACCACTTGATTACCGATCATTGAGGTAAATCGTTAACAAGTGCGAGGGAAATCACCAATGATTCCAATGACTCCAAAGGTACCCTAGTACATTCCAACAAATGTGAATAATTGAGCTGAGGTTGAACATTCATGGAATCATTCGATTAGAGGTTGATGATGTAAACCTAATGTCGAAAGTGAGGAGGCCTTCCATTGAGGCATGCAGGTGGCAAGGTACTAATTGGTTTCTAATTCTAATTCCTGGATGATGTGTTGAAGTTGACAGGAAAAGACTCATCAAATGAGGGCATTGGTGTATCCCCCACCATCGACATGAAACTGACACAGGAAAGTGATATAAGATGGTGAATCGAACGAGTATGGAGTTACACAAGAAATGGAAACTAGCAATACTGTAGACGGATGGTTTGAAGTGAAACTTCCCTTGAACATGATGAGGCATGACAATTGAATTAGCAACATTGACTCGATGAGTACCAAGAATGTAATGTGATGGAAATAAGAGCACTCTTTGACTAGATGAAAAAGTATGGTGACACATGGAATTGGTATGAATCAGAGGCAAGCGAATTACCAAACTGTAAGATGAGACACAAACAGGTGCCATGTTCAAGGACAACAATAGCTTCCTTAAAGGATTCCCAAAAAACTTTACCTGCTTCCTTCAATTTTTCCCTCACCCAGATAGATGAGTACCTCTTTTTCATTTAACGAGCTCGAGGAGGGTAAAACATGCTCGATCCAACTCACCTTTGGTAAGTTCCTTTTCCTTTATTTAATGAACTAGAAGAAGTAAGGGTTTGTTCCCATATGGGTCCTTCAATGTGTAGTTTAGTGAGTCCAGAAAAGGAAAACTCGATGGTTTTTCATGTTTAGAGAGTCTGAAAAGAACTTAAAGGAGATTCCACGGTTGTCATTTTTCGTGATTTTAGTCTCTGAGGTCCAAAAAACTATAAAACGATATGATGAAGAACTCTTCTAACCATCCTTGATTAGAGTGTTCCTTTTTCGTAATTAGTCTCACGAGGCCGAAAAAGAGATAAACTATGACTCGAAAGATGCCCTTTCAAACCTTTTAATGAGTGTGAAAGGAAGCAAGATCACTCGACAATATTTTCATGTTTAGAGAGTCTAAAAAGATCTTAAAGGAGACTCCAGGGTTTTTTTTTATCTCCTTAAATAACAAAGTCAATTTTGTTGATTTAGGTGATAGGAAGTCATTGAAAAATGCAGTTCTAAATTTTTCAAGGTTCATTTTTGAGAACCTTACGTTTGTAATAAGGTTTTGAAAAAGTTAGATTTGTTTTTTATTTTAAAAATTTCAAAACACAGGGTTCGGTGGCTAAGTGCCTCTCCAAAAACACTTCTAAGCCACTGAAATCCTTAGCTTTCGGTGGCATAAAACCGAAATTCAGGGCTATTTAGCCACTGAAAGCATAGGAGCTTGGAAATAGTCAGTGCGTCCTTTCATGCGTAGAAACTATCGGGTTGATGTGTTATGATTGCAATTAACCACCGAAAAGACAGAAAGAAAGTCGTTTGAAGACTTGGATCTCATCCCGGCATGATACATCGAATATTTTTAAACTTTTGTTTTGATTAAAGCACGTGGTTGTGTACATTCCCATCATTCAAGTTTACCAAATCATGATGACTTCAAATCTTTCACATTCCTTGTAATCAGGGTCTTTTCTTAGTGCATATCTCACATTTTTCGTTTTTATCGCAGCTAAGCCAAAGCTCCCTAATTTTGCGCTGAGTGTTCTCCCTCCAAGCCCAAATTTCCAATTGTAGGTGTACAGGAGCATTCCAGCAAGTGAAGAAAGGAGGACCAGCTCTGAGAAAGGAACTTGATGATATTCGCTACCTGGAATCACACCCAGATGTGTGTCAACTCTTCAAGGACACTGGTTGCTACAATTTTTGTGCAAAATTACAGAGCTCTCACCAATAGGTAGCAGAAGATTTTTCTCTGAATTTTGATGGAAGAAAAGCAGTCATTGGTCAATATGAATTCCAAGTGGATGAAGCCCTCATAGCTGAAGTGATAGAACTTCCAAGGATTGGAGAAAACTGGTTCAAAACTACTGTCACAAAAGATGTTGAATTTAGGTCATACCTGAAACCAGAACACAAATGTTTGGTATGGAAGAAAGACATTCCTATGTCTTTTCTTGAAGAGAAATGTCAATATTTATTGAAATCCATCTTTGTTTATGTAACTTGTGAAGGTAGATACAATAGGGTCATGATCTATCATTTTAAACTCATGAACCATTTCACTGGTAGAAGCCCACTCAATGTGCCTTATTACCTTCACAGAAGCTTAACTAATATGGTTCATCAGGTCAAGGCTAATCCAAACAAGGTTGCAGGCAGGTTATCTCATCATGGTTTGATTAAACTTTTGGTTTATGAGCTGTTGCAGAGAAGGAGCAAGGAATGGAATTACTTCTTATTCTGTAATGATTTTCAGACTGATGTACAACCAGAGGATAAGAAGAGTTCTTCTTCAAAGAATTATTCTACTCCCAAAAGTGGAAAGAGGAGGAGGAGAGCCATCTCTCCAGTTCCAGTTGATCAACCCTCTCCATCTTTTAAGAATAAAAAAAACTAAGAAAAAACTGAATTTTAGTAGTGAGATAGAGAAGACAAAAGAACCTCTAGTGGACAAGGGGATCCTCAGTCTCCCCTATACAGAATCGGAGGAGGAAGAGCACCATGTTGAAACAGGGCATGAATATACAATGTTGTAAATCCATTCACAACAAGGTATGAAGATCTTCCATCACCTACACCCAAAGAAGAACAAGAGCTGCAAGTTGCAGATGCCTCATCTAGCAAAAAAGTAAAGCAGAGAAAATCAAAGGAAATCAGGAAACTTAAAAAGAAGTTATCTCAGTAAGAAGTGTTAGAAAAAGTAATTAAAACCAGATACTAAACTTTTTCAAAGAATTTTGCAGAAAGTAGTTCGGCCTTAGAAAAATTGGCACATGAAAGCATAAAGGAAAAGAAAAAGAAGAAGAAGATTGTAAAAGACTACAACAACTTATGGAGAGTAGCTATGCACTTGAAGAAAAGGTCAGGGCTTTAAGGCTGCGAACTATGTCTTCAAGACCCCCATCTCAACCACATGTTACTCTTGAAACCCTAGCAGAGGTAGCCATTCATTACAATAATCCAGAGGCAACCAACAATCCTACAGTCGTTCCAGAACTTGAGCAAGGTGCAAAGGCTTCAGAAGATCATCCCTAAGGTTTTTTAAAGTTAAGCCAAAAGGTATTATGCAATTTTGTTTAAAACAAAACTTTCGGTGACTTAGGTGAACATTTCAACTGTTCATTAGCCATCGAAAGTGGAGATTTCGGTAGCTAACTGGCCCAAGTTTTGTCTGTTCTAGCCACTGAAAGCACTCACAGGGCAGAGAGGTATTGTTTTTGCACATATCCAAGTTTTTCTTATCCAAATGCCTCAAGGACAGTCCCAATCGATAGACAATAATCAAAGGCATCCTTATCAAGAGTCTATTTTGATTTTGGAGATGCCCAACAAGGTGGAAAGGTTAAATTGGTTACCTATTTTCTGGGAAAACACTATTTTGTTGCTAATAGGTGGCAATTTCGAATTATCTTGTATCTCAAGAAGATCTACCAGCCTTAGAAGGCTTATTACACCTGTTGAAGACTTTAAGGGACATGAAGATCACTTGAGATAAGCGGCTGACCTATTTTATAGGATCTCTACCTATTTTTTGGGTCATTTATTGACTGTCTATTTTTAGTAGGTTCGATCTAGTATTTCAGGATCTGGAGAATCTGATGTAAAGGCTATAAAGCCACAAACTTTTGATAAACCAAGGGTTCGAATTTGAGTTCTAAACTATACTGCTATTTTGATAAATACACTTTCTTTAATATATTCAGCCTGCAATCTTCTTTCATTATTATTGTCAGACTTTCTTTTCATCTCTGTTCTATGCCTATGAGTTGAAATTATTTCTTTGTCTCTGTTTAATGTCCTATGGTAACTGTCATCTTACCTTTGATTATTAAGAAAGGATCATAAGCATTCACTGCTAGTTTTTTGACCCATCATATATATTGTTTTATGTATGTTCTGGTTAATTGATTAGTTTCTTATCCATTTGATTCACAACCTATCTGATAATATCTCTTGAAGGCCTTGTACTATTTGAATATACCAAGAATGTCTTGAGGATACAATCCAGTGATTTAGTTATTCATCTTGATCCAATCATTACCCATCATTGAGTGAACCATTGCAAGATTAGTTAAGTTACTAGGCATCTCTGAGATACAACCTAAGAGATTTTCTTGGAGTGATAACAAATTGGTGTCATTGCCAGGGAAGAGATTGAAGCTCATCTTTCTTGGGAGATGACATAGAGTTGATCCTTGATGATAGAAAAGGATTAGACATTACATTGGTTGTAATCATCTATCTGGCGACTCCACACGTTCATCTTGGCTCCAAAGAAAATCAGTACCAGGGTGAATCCACAAGAATCACCTGCCACACCAGTGCCCAACCCAAAACTAATTCTTAGAAAGGGAAGATCATTTCAAGGTTAGATTTCAAAATCAGGTACTAAAGGTAACTATCTTTCACATTATAAGGAATCAGAAGTACAAAAAACTGATTTTTCTTCCTCTAAGATTATCAATGGAAAATCAACTGTAACAGCTACAGAAGGATCATTTGTTGAAAATATTTCTGCAGACCAACAAATTGTTTTTTGTCAAGAAGAAAATGTTAATACATAAGAAGAAATAGGATCAAATTTGAATGAAGAATCATCTAAGACCTTAGAAAGAAGTCACAACTCTTCATTTCTTGAGTCCTTTCACTCACAATAGGAAGAACATCATATAAATATCCACACTAATCTTCTTGCTGTAGAACACATTCTTCAAGAACTGTCTACCAAAGGTGAAGGAAACTTGGTTGAACAACTTGCAAATTTCTATTTAGCATCATATCAAACTTCCTTCCCATCATAGATTTCACCCTCTTTTCATTTAAATCTCCCTAGTGTTGAAGAAGCTGAGAAAAACATATCACCTCCCTCACCAATAGTCATTATGGCTGCACCTCCTCTATTAACCAAAATGCAATGAATTCTAGCTGCTAGATATGCACCTCTTGTGTTGCCAAATCAACTTGCAAGCATGCCCACTGGTGACTACTAGAAGTATATGGAAAAATTTATCGGAGAAGGAGATGTAACTGTAGAGGAACATATAGAAGCCTTCTATAGTGACACATACCTCTGACGCTCGACCAAGAACCGCACAGGATCGTTCTCCCTTCGGATCCGCAGAACCGAAATGGTTCTTTCGGCCCTCATTGGAACCCCATGAATCTGATCCACAGGTCCTTTCCTGAAAACCCCACCTGCACAAAAATGCACCAGGCGCGAGCTTTCACCTGCACATGGCCTCCAGACATGACCATGACCTTTTTCCGAAAAAGGAAATTTTGGGTTTCGCAATTTCATGAACCCTGGCATCGAGTTCCTTGACTTTTCGACCCCCCGAATGCCGAAAAGATGAAATGTCGAAATAGGCTCAATGATGGTTAGCCCCTAGCCAAACCTCGGTCCATGTGACCACTTTCCCCATGACCATAGCCCACACATGTTGCGTTTCGTGACTTTGGGGTTTTCAACACTTTGTGCCCCACTCCTTGTCTTTGGGATACTCGAAATGCCGAAATGGCCGAAATCTGAGACCGCAGCCCCACTCCAACAATACGTCGCGTTTCACGACTTCAGGAGTTTCAACGCAAAGTGCCTTGGTTCCTTTTCCTTGGAACTTCTGAAATGTTGAACCCCGAAATGTCGAAATGCCGATCTCTGAAATGCCGAAATGCCGAAATGGGCTTAACGGCTTTGGGTCCTCCCTTAGCCTCCGAATTTTTTGGGTTTTTTTGTTTTTGGATTTCGCGATTTTGGCTGCAACAGTTCTTGACCCTTCTAACTCCCAGTATCCGAAATACCGAAGTATTGAACCCCAAAATGCTGAAATTCCACTTCAAAGCTGTGATCAACGACTATGAGCCTCCCCTAATTTGAAGGCTCAAATATTTTAGGGATTTTATGGGTCAAGAGTCCCGAACTCTTACCCTTTACATCCCCGGTAGACGAAATGCCAAAATCTCCTTTCGGGTATTTCCCCAAAACCTTGACCGTGTGCACTTTTCGGGACTTCAGAATTCGCGATTTCGCGAATCCGCCGCGACCAATTCTTGGTCCTTCAACTTCTCGTGTCCCAAAAATCCGATGGCGCCCAGATCTCTACCACACGTCCTCCTATTGGACGGTTAATATGCTTTCGGGACTTTGACAAGTCCTTCCCTTTGCATATACGAGGGTTAAACCTCGTGCACCTTCTCCTGGATCCGATGGCTATTGGCTCTCTGCACTAGATCTGACAACCCACACTTATTTTTCTTCTGCTGCGCTTTCCTGCTGCTACCTAGACACGAAATCAATGGTCCAGATCTTCTCCTATCTAGCTGAACTAATGACAGCTTTATCTCCCTCCTAAGCTTACGCTTTCTTCCTTCTCCTTGGAAGATTTCCGATGCTCCAAAGGCCTCGGCCTTTGCTTCCTTTGCGAAGCCTGTAACTTTGGCTCTCCCCTGTGTTCTAAGGATGTTGTTGTTCTTGAGCTTTGTCGACTATGAAACCTCGAAGGGTTGCTCAACTTCTACACTCCTCTCAGCTATTGTCCTGTGCGCGAATGCACCTTTCCTCCTGATCTTTTGAACTTGAGACAAGTTCACTCTGAGCGCACTCGTGCTTTCCTTTCTCGATGCACTCCTTGTAGAACTTCTACACACAACTGTGCTATCCGTCCTGAGCTTATCCTGCTCGAACCTCTAAATGTCTCTGCTCCTTTCTCTCCTTGAAAGGATATAAGTTCCCTCTAGCAACTTATGCTCAAGCGCTCCTTGCTGGGCCTACAGGGTGTTCAGGAACCCTGTGAAGGTCTCCTCCTGTGACACTTCTCTTATCTCTGAACTCAGAATATAGTTCCTTCTGTGCACTCTGTGTACTCGCTCGATGCCCTCCCGGCAGAGCTCTACAAAAACTACAATGGTTCTGTCTTCTCAACGAACTCGAAATAGAGTTCTCTCTCCAATGCATCCAATGCATTCGCTCAATGCCCTCTTGGCAGAGCTTTCAGAGAATTCTCAGTAATTTTGTCTTCTCTGTGCTTTCTATGCACCTGCTCAATGCCCTCCTGGTAGAGCTTCTACAGAATCCCTCAATGATTCTGTTATGTCCTATGCTCTCTTATGTATAGTCTTACCTCTAAGGCATTCAACAACCTTGAGGTTTCTCCTTGAGTCAGTGACTTCCTCTAGTGCACCCTCCTGGCACGTCTGTGTCTGAAATTCCATAGAATTCAGAAGTGCACTCCTTGCACTGGCTTACAGAACCTGCAGTATTATGTCTTGCAACCTCTTGCATGAAGCCTCAAAGAACCCAAACCTAGAATGAAAGAACTGACATACAATAAATTCTATCTATCCTTGCAAATGCATACCTAACATACATCTACAACATATCATCAACACATAAAGACATTCATTCATGAACTCACAAACACATGAACAACAACATGCAGTAAAAACTTCTCTGTTTTTATTAATCAAGAATGCCTGATTACAATGTGTTCGATCTCAGACTGCAACATAGTCTCGACTCTCTTCTCTTCCTCTAAAAACTTACTACTAGATACAAAGAAAATCCTTTTTTACAAAGAGGGGCTCCTCGATCTCTTCCCTCCAAGATACCTACTCTCATTAATTTACATTCAATTATATTGAATGGCTATCTAGTCCGAATCAGATCTAGATCTCAGCCTTACAACCTATTTAAGGCAACCTTTTCTAAAGCCTGCGCATATGCATGGATTTTTGGCTCTACCAGCCTTACAATCATTTAATACAATTTCAAAATTTGAAAATCGAGAAGGCTGGGCTCTCTCTCCCATCGAATGCGTGCTTTGATGTGTTGGTTGGCTGGCACTCTGCTGGCTTGGAGCGATGCTCCGGCATCATACTCCTGTGCTGCGAAACATTCATGAGCTCCTGCTCATGAGCTTCCCAGCATGGCTGTTGAAATCCACCTGGATCCCAAACAATTCTCTGGAGTTGTCCATCTGCTCCATTGCTTTGCTGCTACTGTTTCTTCTGCTGCTGCTGCTCTTATAGGTCCCTTGTTGTTCAACTTCTCATTGCTGACTGCTTCCTGTGATGACTTTAACATCAACCTTCTGATTTCCTCTATCACCTTGTCCAGCTGCTCTAATGGTTGGCTCTTCTTTTGCAGCCTGCTCCACTGCACTTCTTCCCTGCAAATGGGTAGATCAACTAGATCTCCCATACCATCTTCTTCCTCTTTTGTGGCATTGAGTTGCCACTCTACTGCAGACTCCAATTCTGCAGTCCTATCACTGAGCTACTTCTCAACTTCCTCCTCTGACAACTTGATTGTCAGCTCTCCTGCTGGCATATCTCCAGCTTCCTCCAACTGCTCCTCAGACTAGAATTCTCATTCACCTATTGCTGCATGCCTCTGCACTGCAGTTATCATCTGTTCATCTCCTTGGCTGAAATTTCTGAGCAATTCCTCGGAATTCTCCTATGCTAACATCTGCATGACTGTCTCCTCATGGTAGTCATCTACTGGTTCTGGATGGTTCAATCAATCCTCCAACATCTCCAACTCCATCTCCCATGGAGTGAGCATCTTATCTGCATGCTCTTCTTTTGCTGTCAGCTTCAATGCTACAGGTGTCTTTGTTTCAGCTACCTGGCTGAAATATTTAAGCCATTCTTCTGAATGCTCAACTTCTTCTCCTTTTGCTAGGGTATCTCCTGATGTCTTCCCCAATTCTTCTTTCGTGACAGTTTTTGCTAGTTTTCCTTCCTCCTCTGCTGCACCTTCATCCTGTGCATCGACCTCCACTCGGCTGCTTGGTATGGATACTCTTATCCCTCCAATCATCAGAAAGCTCTTTTGACCTTCCTTCTCTGTCATCTCCTCTTGCTGATATGAACTCACCTCTGAGTTCATCTGCTCTCCCTTGCCCACTTGGCAGTATGGGATTTCCTCTCTTCCCTCCTGGCAGTCTATGAGATCCTCCAGCGATCTCATATCATTGCCCTCCTGGCAATCTGAAATTTCTGTTCTGCCCTCCTGGTAGTCTTTGAGATCATCCTGTGACCTCTTCTTATTTCCCACCTGGAAAATTGAAAATTCCTCACTTCCTGCTTGGGAGTCTCTGAGATCTTCTAGTGATCTCTTCTCCTCATCATCATTGATATTTCTCCCAGCTTCTGGTTCACACACATGAACCACTTCTTCTTCAACCCTGAGGTCTTTCACATACCTCAACCACCTCCTCAACAGTCTCCACTATCTTCGGGACAATAACTCCTTGAATGAACATTTCACTTTCTTTTTCATGGGCCATTCATATACCCATCACGATTTTGCATCCTACTGCATTCAAAATGCAAGCTTCTCCATCCTCTCTCTTATCTCAGTGAGTTATTTATCCATCTCAGCCTTGCTCGGCTGTTGTTAATGGTTCTCCTTTCCACCGCATCCATGGCCTTCAATAGCCATGTTCCTGTTCATGCCTGTCCTTTTGGTAAACTTGTTGCTTTCACTCTGCAACCGTGAGTGCTTCCATCTTTCCCTACAGTCCACCTGACTGTCCTTTGACTGCTGCACACCTACAACAATCTCTACAAAGATTCAACTCTCTATCTCCTTCTCTTCTGCCTCGTTCTTCTTGTAGTATTTAGAAAAAATCAAGCTCTGATACCAACTTGACCCAGACCTCCAACCCTCGGCCAAGATCCACACAAGATCGTTCTCCCTTCAGATCCGTAGAACCAAAATGTTTCTTTCGGCCCTCACTGGAACCCCATGAATCTGATCCACAGGTCCTTTCCCAAAAACCCCACCTGCGAAAACATGCACCAGGCATGAGCTTTCACCTGCACACGGCTTCCAGACATGACCGCGACCATTTTCCGAAAAAGGAAATTTTGGGTTTCGTGATTTCGCGAACCCTAGCATCGAGTTCCTCGATTTTTCGACCCCCCGAATGCCGAAAAGACGAAATGCCAAAATAGGCTCAATGATGGTTAGCCCCTGGCCAAACCTCGGTCCATGTGATGACTTTCCCCATGAACATAGTCCACACACGTCGCGTTTCGCGACTTCGGGGTTTTCAACACTCTGTGCCCCGCTCCTTGTCTTCTGGATCCTTGAAATGCCGAACCCCAAAATGCCGAAATGGATGAAATCTAAGACCGCAGCCCCACTCCAACAATACATCGCATTTCACGACTTCGGGAGTTTCAACGCAAAGTGCCCCAGTTCCTTGTCCTCAGAACTTTCGAAATGCCGAACCCCAAAATGTTGAAATGTCGATCTCCAAAATGTCGAAATGCCGAAATGGGTTTAATGGATTTTGGTCCTTCCTTAGCCTCCAAATGTTTTTGCGTTTTCGCATTTCAGGTTTTTGCAGTTCTAGATGGAACAGTTCTTGACCCTTCAAACTCCCGATATCCGAAATACCGAAGTATCGAACCCCGAAATGTCGAAATTCCACTTCAAAGCTAGGATCAACGGCTATGAGCCTCCCCTGATCTGACAACTCAGATATTTTTAGGATTTCATGGGTCAAGAGTCCTGAACTCTTACCCTTTACATCCCTAGTAGAAAAAATTTTGAAATCTCCTTTCGGGGATTTCCCCGAAACCTTGACCATGTGCACTTTTCGGGACTTTGGAATTCATGATTTCGTGAATCCGCCGCGACCAATTCTTGGTCCTTCAACTTCCTGGGTCCCAAAACTCTGATGGGCCCAGATCTCTGCCACACGCCCTCCTATTGGATGGTCAATATGCTTTTGGGACTTTGACAAGTCCTTCCCTTTGCATATACGAGGGTTAAACCGCATGCACCTTCTCTTAGATCTGATGGCTATCAACTCCCTGCACTAGATCTGACGGCCCAGACCTGTCTTCCTTCCACTGTGCTTTCCTGCTGCTGCCTAGACACGATCTCAATGGTCCATATATTCTCCTATCCAACTGACCTAACGACAACTGTAGCTCCCTCCTAAGCTTACGCTTTCTTCCTTCTCCTTGGAATATTTCTGACGCTCGAAAGGCCTCGACCTTTGATTCCTCTATGAAGCCTGTAACTTTGGCTCCCGCCTATGTTCTAAGGATGTTGTCCTTCCTAAGATTTGTCAACTATGAAACCTCGAAGGGTTCCTCGACTTCTACACTCCTCTCGGCTATTGCCTTGTGCACGAAGGCACTTTTCCTCCTGAGCTTCTGAACTTGAGACAAGTTCACTCTGAGCGCACTCCTTGCGCTTTCCTTGCTCGATGCACTCCTTGTAGAACTTCTGCACACAACTGTGCTATCCATCCTGAGCTTATCCTGCTTGAACCTCTAAATGTCTCTGCCCCTTTCTCTCCTTGAAAGGATATAAGTGCCCTCTGGCAAATTATGCTCAAGCGCTCCTTGTTGGGCTTGTAGGGTGTTCAGGAACCCTGTGAAGGTCTCCTCCTGTGTCACTTCTCTTATCTCTAAACTTAGAATAGAGTTCCTTCTGTGCACTTTGTGTACTCGCTCTATGCCCTCCCGATAGAGCTCTACAAAACCTACAATGGTTTTGTCTTCTCAATGAACTCAAAATAGAGTTCTCTCTCCAATGCATCCAGTGCATTCGCTCAATACCCTCTTGGCAGAGCTTCCACATAATTCTTAGTAATTTTGTCTTCTCTGTGCTTTCTATGCACCTGCTCAATGCCCTCCTGGTAGAGCTTCTACATAATCCCTCAATGATTCTGGTCTGTCCTATGCTCTCTTTTGCACAGTCTTACCTCCAAGGTATTCAACAACCTTGAGGATTCTCCTTGAGTCAGTGACTTCCTCTGGTGTGCCCTCCTAGCACGTCCCTGTCTGAAATTCCGCAGAACTCAGAAGTGCACTCCTTGCATTGGCTTCCAGAACCTGCAATATTCTATCATGCAACCTCTTACATGAAGCCTCAAAGAACCCAAACCTGGAATCAAAGAACTCACAGATAGTAAATTCTGTCTATCCCTGCAAATGCATACCTAACATACATCTATAACATATCATCAACACATAAAGACATTCGTTCATGAACTCACAAACACATGAACAAAAACATGCAGGAAAAACTACTCTGTTTGTATTAATCAAGAATTCCTGACTGCAATAGAGTCTCGATTCTCTTCTTTTCCTCTAAAAACTTACTACTAGATACAAAGAAGATCTTTTTTTACAAAGAGGGGCTCCTTGAGCTCTTCCCTCCAAGCTACCTACTCTCATTAATTTACATTCAATTATATTGAATGGCTGTCTAGTCTGAATCAGATCTAGATCTCAGCCTTACAACCTATTTAAGGCAACCTTTTCTAAAGCCTGTGCATATGCATGACTTTTTGGCTCTACCAGCCTTACAATCATTTAATACAATTTCAAAATTTGAAAATCAAGAAGGCTGCGCCTCTCTCTCCCATCAAATGTGTGCTTTGATGTGCTGGCTGGTTGGAGCGCTGCTGGCTTGGAGCGATGCTCCTACATCATATAGCTATGCTGAGAACCTAAACATAGAAGATGTTGATGTCTGGACTAGATTTTTTGTCCAGAGCTTGGATGGGCATGCTACAAAGTGGTTCAAAGAGCTTCCTGTTGGCTTTATAGCCGGAATAAAAGAGTTGGATGATGTCTTTTTGAAACATTGGGGAGATAGGAGAGATTTCTTGTACTATATCATGGAATTTGGAAACCTTAAAAAAGAAAATGGTGAATCTATATCTGATTTCACTAAGAGATTCAACAAAGTGTATACTAAAATCCCTGCAGAAGTCAAACTTACAGATACCTCTGCCAAAATCACTTATGCCAACTCATTTGATTCTGAATTTTGTTTTCTACTAAGAGAAAGAAGGTCTGGTACACTTTCCTTAATGCAAGATGCTTCTCTAGAAGTTGAATCAAATATCTTAGCTGCTCATAAGTTGAAGGGAGGCGTTGATAGAAAAAGGCAAAAAGAAGAAGCATCTTCTTCATCAATTCCAAATCCTAAGATAGAAAAATTGGCTAAGATGTTAGAATCATTAACCTCAGAAATGTCCAAGCTTAAAATTGAGAATAAACAACCTGCCAAAGGGAAGGGTTCTTATGAATGCCCTCAAAGAAATCCAAATCAGAATTCTACAGAAGATCAGAGGGTAAAAGCTCCTCTTCAAAATATTGTGATGGAGGATGACGAAGATGATTGTCAAGAAGAAGAAGAATATAATAGTCACTGTGTTGGAGATGATGTAGGAAAATCTTATTTGACATAGCATGATTATGAAGAGGCATTAATCACTGAACATATAAATGAGAATTCTGTTGATAATGGTGTTTTCCAAACCGATGAAGGGAACAAATATAATTTGATATCTAAGTCAAATACTGTCAAGAAGAATGCATCAACTCCTCCTTCAAAGAAAACTGCTCCCCCTGCCAAGCAACAAACTAAAAAAGAGCATGTTCTTGATGACCATCCAATTATTTCGAAAACCCCTCCAAAGGAAAATACTCCAACTCCTCCTCCTAAGAATACGGTTGCCCCCCGCCCAAGCAACAAGTTCAAAAAAATCATATTTCTGATGAGCAACAGAGTGTTTTGAAAGATCCTTCAAATGAGGTAAGGCCTTCTGATAAAGCCTCCTCCTCTTTCAATTTTGAAGCTGAGATACAAAAAATCAAAATTCCCATCCCTTTGATTGAGTTAATGAAGAATGAATCATTTAAGAAAGATATCCTCAAGACTCTTGAGCCTAAGTCCGTATCTCCTTCTGCTAATATTCTAAATATATATGATGACAAGTCCACCATTGTCTTCGGAAAAATAGTAGAGGATAGAGATACAAGTTGTCCACCTTTTTATGTCTCTCTGAACATTCATGAAAAAACACTGCATAACTGCCTGCTTGACTCTGGAGCCTCTCACAATCTGATGCCAAAGGTAGTCATGGATGAGCTTGGATTAGATATTACTAAAACTTACCACGATATTTTCTCATTTGACTCTAAAAAATTTAAATGTCTTGGGATGATCAAAGACTTGGCAGTAACTTTAACTCAAGCACCTATGAAAACTACGGTCATGGATATAGTTGTAGCAGACATTCCACCCAAATTTGGATGTTTTTTGTCAATATCATGGATGAAGAGGTTAGGAGGAACTCTTCAAATGGACCTTTCATATGCTACTATTCCTATTTTTGGAGTAAACAAGAGACTTTACAAAGAGTCCCAACTTGCTTACATTATCAGTGAAGAACAAAATCCAGCCAACCATCCTATTTACTTAGTTGACATAGGTATGGGATCTTGCATCTTACAGTTCGATGATTCACTATCAGATTCATTATTGCTTAAGAAGCCTGCAATTTAGTCCACATAAGTAGTAGAAGATGACCTTTGGACCATGTTCTTTGATGGAGCTTGCACTAGAGAATCAACTAGAGCAGGGGTAGTATTCATGTCACCTTCAAAAGAAACTACTCACTTGTCTTTTAAACTTGATTTTAAGGTGACTAACAACATTGCAGAGTATGAGGCATTGCTCCTAGGATTAGATGAAACCAAGGAGATGAAGATTCAGAAATCGCAGGTATTTGGAGATGCAGATTTAATAATTCAGCAGGTGAACAAATCCTTCCAAGCCAAACATGTTAGGCTGAAAGCCTATAGGGATGAAGTGCTAAAGATGATTGTTGCCTTTATAGATTTCAA
>ML786816.1:12163-45650 GCA_009831015.1 Picea engelmannii | reverse complement strand
TGAAGTTTTGGAAAGTATTTGAAGATGATGCAGAGTTGACTAGATTTCTTGGAGTGATTGATGAATTTGCAAATCTACAAATTGATTTGGAAAATGAACATGATGAAATAACAGAGAAACATAAGTTCAAAAGTAAGATTGGAGCACATGAAATTGTTCAATTGCCCACCAACAGAATTCCTAAAGGTTTGGTCCCTTTAGAGAGACTTTTTGATCATAATGATGTTGTCTTTAAACTGGAAAAGAAAGAGGAAGATTCTGATGTGTTTCAGTTTAATGTAGAAAATGAAAAAAACCCTAAGTATGTTAATCTAGCTTCTCATTTGACTGATAAACAAAAATATGAATATGGTGAGTTGTTAAAGGAATTTTCTGATATATTTGCATGGTAGTATAGTGATTTGAAGACATACAATACAAATATTATTCAACATAAAACTCCTTTGAACAAAGACACAAAACCTTTCAGACATAAACTCAGATCATTCAGTCCAATGTTGTTGCCTACTATGGAGAAGGAAATAAAAAAAATGTTGGATGCCAAGATCATCATCCCTCTTAGATACTCTGAATGGATTGCCAACCTTGTTCCTGTTAGAAAGAAAAATGGTGAGATTAGAATCTGTGTAGACTTCAGGAATCTAAACAAATACTCTAGAAAAGATAATTACCCATTGCCTAAGATGGAACATATTCTGCAGAAAGTTTCAGGAGCTAGTGTCATGTCATTAATTGATGGTTTCTTAGGGTATAACCAAATTGAAGTCCATCCAGATGATAGGGAAAAAACAACATTTAATACACCATGGGGTACATTTATGTACGAAAAAATGCCATTTGGACTGATGAATGCAGGAGAAACATTCCAGAGGGAAATATATATTGCATTCGTGGGGGAAAAAGACAGATTTTTCTTGATTTATCTTTATGATATCATAGTTTTTTCATATAGCCATGACGATCACTTGTAGCATCTAAGAAAGACTTTTTTGAAATGTAGAAAATATGGTATTTCTTTAAATCCCAAGAAATCCCAATGTGCACTCATAGAAGGCAAGTTACTTGGGCATATTGTTTCTGCAGATGGAGTGAAGATCGATCCAGGAAGAGTAGAGGCAATTAAGAAATTGTCTCTCCTAAGATCCAAGAAAGATATCCAATCTTTCCTTGGAACCATAAATTTCATTAGGAGGTTTATTGCAAATTTTGCTGAGCTTACAAATATATCACATGTATGTTGAAAAAAGATTCTGAAGTAAAGTGGATAGAAGAATCCAAACATTCTTTTGAATCTATCAAAAAAGCTATTATGACTTCCCCTATCTTAATTAGCCCGAATTTTGTTAAAGATTTTTATATTTTCTCATTTGCCTCTACGATACAATTGCAGCAATGTTGTTACAGAAGAATGAAGATGGGCATGAACAACCAGTAGCATTTTACAACAAAGTTTTGAGGGATTATGAAATTAAGCATACCCCAATTGAAAAACAGGCCTATGCACTAATCAAATCACTCAAAGTTTTCAGGATCTATATACTATAGGCCAAGGTAATAGCATATGTACCCTCAAGTTCTGTGAAAGATGTCCTTGTTCAGCCTGACATTGATGGTAAGACGAGCAAGTGGATAGCTAAAATGATTGAATTTAATATAGAGATCAAGCTAATAAAACTTATCAGAGGCCAAGGGCTTTCCAAACTCCTTGCACAAGACAATTGTAGAATGCTAGAGATAAATTTTGTTGGGGTAAATACATAAAGTGATCTACATCAAATTTCAGCAGAAAAACTCAACTATGATTCAGAGGTATCCTCTCACTTGGCAGATTGTGAATGGTACAGTCATATAATTTATTTTTTGCAGAATTTGATAGCTCCACTAGACATGAGCAAGACACAAGTGAGATCTTTGAAGCTTAAGGCCGTCAAATTCTGCATATGTGACAAGAAGTTGATCTAGAAAGATCCATCAGGGGTACTCTTGAGATGCATTAACAAGGTAGAATCAGTTCAAACAATGAAAAATTTTCATAGCAGTGAATGTGGAGGACACCATTACTGGAAAACCACTGCTCATAAAATTTTGAGAGCTGGCTACTATTGGCCTTGTTCATTTTCCGATGTATGTGCGTTTTTCAAATCATGTGATAAATTCTAGAGGTTTTCAGGTAAGCAACAGTTGAAATCTATGCCCCTTAAACCTGTTATGGTTACAGGTCCCTTCCAACAATGGGGGTTAGATTTCATTGGAGAAATACATCCACATTCTAGCAATCAACACAGATGGATTCTTTTTGCTACTGATTACTTCACGAAATGGATTTAATCCATTCCCACCAGGAATGCCAATCATACATTAATCATTAATTTTCTATATGATCATATATTTGCTAGGCTTGGCTGTCCCAAAAGACTTGTTACAGACAATGCATCAACATTCAATGATAAATCCTTGGTAAAGTTGTGTGAGGACATGGGAATCCAGCTAGTTCATTCTACAACCTATTATCCACAAGGAAATGGCCTTGCTGAGTCTTCAAATAAGAGTCTAATAAGAGTTGTTAAAAAATTACTAGAGTAGAATCAAAGGAGTTGGGACTCTAAATTAAAGTTCACTTTATGGGCTGATAGAGTAACAAATAAGAAGTCTATTGATACATCTCCTTTCAAGCTGGTTTATGGCACAAAAGTGGTTTTTCCAATCCAACTCGTGTTACCAGTAGTCAGATTTCTTCAAGAGGTGGATTCCAAGCCAAATGATCTTACCAGAAGGATTTTTCATTTGGTTGAATTACAACAAACCAGAGAATAGTTGGTTGAAAAGATTGAATTGCATCGGAGAAAGATGAAGGACAATTTTGATAGAAGGGTGAAGGCAGATATTTTTAAAGCAGGGGATCTAGTTTTGAAATGGGATGCAGCAAGGCAGGAAAAGGGTAAACATGGAAAGTTTGATTCTCTCTAGATAGGTCCATTTATTATATCATCGGTGTAGAAAAACAACACTTTTGTTCTTCGAAATCTGGAAGGTGATGAAGTCACAGGTGGCCCATTCAATGGACGTTTTATCAAACTCGATTTTTATTGAGGCTTTCTCAAGCCTTACTCTATTGTAATTTTTTTTTTTTAGTTTCAGTTTTTCTTTTTCAGTCTATGTGTTAAAATAACTCCATGCCCAATGGAATACTAAGTTAGTTAGTTTTGAGTCTTAGGTGATAGGAAAGGCTACAGAATCAATAAGGTTCTTGAAACCTCACAGGGAGGCTTTCATTCCTAGAAGGAGCCATATGTTATCTCCTTAAATAACATAGTCAATTTTGTTGATTTAGGTGATAGGAAGTCATTGAAAAATGCAGTTCTAAATCTTTCAAGATTCATTTTTGAGAACCTTACGTTTGTAATAAAGTTTTGAAAAAGTCAGATTTGATTTTTATTTTAAAAATTTCAAAACACAAGTTTTGGTGGCTAAGTGCCTCTCCAAAAATGCTTCTAAGCCACCGAAAGTCTTAGCTTTCGGTGGCATAAAACCGAAATTCGGGGCTATTTCGCCATCGAAAGCACAGGAGCTTGGAAACAGTCAGCACGTCCTTTCGCGAGCTGAAACCATTGGGTTGATGTGTTATGATTGCAATTAACCATCGAAAAGACAGAAAGAAAGTCGTTTGAAGACTTGGATCTCATCCCGACATGATACATCAAATATTTTTAAACTTCTGTTTCATTAAAGCACGTGGTTTTGTACATTCCCATCATTCAAGTTTATCAAATCATGATGACTTCAAATCTTTCACGTTCCTTGTAATCAGGGTCTTTTCTTAGTGCATATCTCACATTTTTCATTTCTGTCTCAGCTAAGCCAAAGCTCCCTAATTTTGCGCTGAGCGTTCTCCCTCCAAGCTCGAATTTCCAATTGCAGGTGTACAAGAGCATTCCAGCAAATGAAGAAAGGAGGACTAGCTCTGAGAAAAGAACTTGATCATATTCAATACCTGGAATCACACCCAGATGTGTGTCAACTCTTCAAGGACACTGGTTGCTACAATTTTTGTGCAAAATTATAGAGCTCTCACCAACAGGTAGCGGAAGCTTTTTCTATGACTTTTGATAGAAGAAAAGCAGTCATTGGTAAAGAAAAATTCCAAGTGGATGAAGCTCTCATAGCTGAAGTCACAAAAGATGTTGAATTTAGGTCATACCTGAAACCATAACACAAATGTTTGGTATGGAAGAAAGAAATTCCTATGTCTTTTCTTGAAGAGAAATGGAAATATTTATTGAAAGACATCTTTGTTTATGTAACTTGTGAAGGTAGATACAATAGGGTTATGATATATCATTTTAAACTCATGAACCATTTCACTGGTAGAAGCCCACTCAATCTGCCTTATTACCTCCATAGAAGATTAACTAAGATGGCTCATCAGGTCAAGGCTAATCCAAACAAGGTTGCAGGTAGGTTATCTCATCATGGTTTGATTAAACTTTTGGTTTATGAGCTATTGCGGAGAAGGAGAAAGGAATGGAATTACTTCTTATTCTGGAATGATTTTCAGACTAATGTACAGCTAGAGGATAAGAAGATTCCTTCTTCAAAGAAGTCTTCTAATCCAAAAAGTGAAAAGAGGAGGAGGATATCCATCTCTCCAGTTCCAGTTGATCATCCCTCTCCATCTTCTAAGCATAAAAAAAACTAAGAAGAAACTGGATTTTAGCAGTGAGACAGAGAAGGCAGAAGAACCTCCAGTGGACAAGGGGATTCTCAATCTCCCCTATACAGACTCGGAGGAGGAAGAGAACCAGGTTGAAACAGGGCATGAAGATCCGGCTACCACATGGCATGGGGATACAGTGTATGTAAATCCATTCACAACAAGGTATGAAGATCTTGCATCACCTACACCCAAAGAAGAACAAGAGCTGCAACTTGCAGATGCCTCATCTAGTAGAAAAGTAAAGCAGAGAAAATCAAAGGAAATCAGGAAACTTAAAAAGAAGTTAGCTCAGCAAGAAGTGCTAGAAAGAGTAATTAAAACTAGATACAAAATTTTTTCAAAGAATTTTGTAGAAAGCAGTTCGACCTTAGAATAATTGGCACATGAAAGCATAAAGGAAAAGAAAAAGAAGAAGAAGATTGTAAAAGACTACAACAACTTATGGAGAGTAGCTATGCACTTGAAGAAAAAGGTTAGGGGTTTAAGGTTGTGAACTATGTCTTCAAGACCCCTATCTCAACCACATGCTACTCTTGAAACCCTAGTAGAGGTAGTCATTCATTACAATAATCCAGAGGCAAACAACAATCCTACAGCTGTTCCAGAACTTGAGCAAGGTGTAGAGGCTTCACAGGATCGACACTAAGGTTTTTTAAAGTTAAGCCAAAAGGTATTATACAATTTTGTTTAAAAAAAAACTTTCGGTGGCTTAGGCGAACATTTCAACTGCTCATTAGCCACCGAAAGAGGAGCTTTTGGTAGCTAACTGGACCAAGTTTTGCCTGTTCTAGCCATCGAAAGAATTGACAGGGCAGAGAGGTATTGTTTTTGCACAGATCCATGTTTTTATTATCCAAATGCCTCAAGGACAGTCCCAATCGATCGATAATAATTAAAGGCATCCTTATCAAGAGTCTGTTTTGATTTTGGAGACACGTAGCAAGGTGGAAAGGTTAAATTGGTTACCTATTTTCTGGGAAAATATTGTTTTGTTGCTAATAGGTGGAAATTTCAAATTATCTTGTATATCAAGAAGATCTATCAGCCTTAGAAGGCTTATTACACTTGTCGAAGACTTTAAGGGACGTGAATATCACTTGAGATAAGAAGTTGGCATATTTTATAAGATCTCTACCTATTTTTTGGGTCAGTTATTGACTGTCTATTTTTAGTAGGTTTGATCCAGCATTTCAGGATCTGGAGAATCTGATGTAAAGGCTATAAAGACAGAATTTTTTGATAAACAAAGGGTTCGACTTTGAGTTCTAAACTATACTGCTATTGTGATAAAGACTCTTTCTTTAATATATTCATCCTGCAAGCTTCTTTCATTGTTATTGTCAAACTTTCTTTTCATCTCTGTTCTATTCCTATGAATTGAAATGATTTCTTTGCCTTTGTTTAATTTCCAATGGTAACTGTCATCTTACCTTTTATTATTAAGAAAGGATCATAAGCATTCACTGCTAGTTTTTTGACCCATCATATATATTGTTTTATGTATGTTCTGGTTAATTGATTAGTTTCTTATCCATTTGATTCACAACCTATCTGATAATAGATCTTGAAGGCCTTGTACTCTTTGAATATACCAAGATTTTCTTGAGGATACAATCCAGTGAGTTAGATATTCATCTTGATCCAATCATTACCCATCATTGAGTGAACCATTGTAAGATTAGTTAAGTTACCAGGCATCTCTGAGATACAACCTAAGAGAGTTTCCCGGAGTGATAACAGGTTCCTTTTTCATATAACCTTTACAAGTGAAAAAAAGTGATAAAATTATACTAGGTCACATTCTCATGTATTTACGAGCACGAGAAAGAACAAAGACTAAGCTCAGTAACGTATTCTCATGTATTTACGAGCACGAGAAAGAACAAAGACTAAGCTCGGTAAATTGTTCTCATGTATTTACAAGCACGAGAAAGAACACAAACTAAGGTCGTTCTAGAAAAAGACTACTACGTTACAATGGGAACGACCTTCGAACGAGGATCACTCCTAGAAGCATGTCTCTCTAGAGGTATTTTTCCCCGCGCTTCCTTAGCATAAGTTGGTGGTTTTTCTCCAGTATGATGTTCATAGACTGGAGACCTGCCCCCCAAGCATCGTTTCCTATGGTGACTCTTCTTCTTTCCTCATTTAGGTTTCTGGTTACTAATGGAAACATTTTCACCAGGCGGAGGAAAATAAGGTTCAAGTACTCGATCCAGAGTGAGAATCGATCGTAAAGGAGGGGGGTTTTTTTCATTTTTTAACGAGTTTGGCAGAGACAATGAACTATGCTTGTCGAGACCAGGTACTACCAACAGATGAGATGAATTGAAGGATTGTCTTCCCTGAGTCAAAATCATGTTTAAGGTGGAAACATGAGTGGTGGGAGGAGAAATCAAAGAAAAAACCCCCATGAGCGAGGAATCCTTGAGAAGACCTACACCTACACTCTCAAAATTATTCTGTCCTAGAAAAGGGACATTATTTTTTGTGACATTGTTGAGATATGGATTTGTATACTCAAGTTGGTCAATAATGATATTATTTCCTTGATGGGGAAATCGTAAGATAAAAAACACCAAAGATGTGATGGTAGTCATTTCATATAACCAACTATGACCATGTAAAAAATTGTAATCCAGGAGCACGTCGACTACTTCGATATCAAACGAAACAGTCTTTCCCTTCAAAGTTACAACAAAATATTGCAAGATTTCGTGAGGTTGGAAACCATGTCCATCAAACCCTTTCAGGGTGGTAGGGGATAGAGTAAGTGTAGGAGAAGCAAGGGCTCTCCAATAAGGAAAATACATGACACAATTTGAGGCTCCCTTATCCAAAACAATATGATTGATGATGTTCTTTCCACCAACCAAAAATTGAATTTGGAATGCTAAGTGGTGGGAGACTCTCTCTTTAAAAAACTCTAGATTAAATGTAATCAGGTTTGACTCCTCATAATCCATGGCTTCAATGGATGACAACAGGGTTCTACATTGATTTGGACAGTGTTGTATAACTTTGATGGTTGACATAGCGCAAGGCGCTTGCACCAAATATTCAACGATGTTGTAGTTTTGGGTAGAGCAGGAATTTGGATTAAATGTCACTTTTCAAATTACGCTCTTGGGAAGGTGCAATGCTGCATAAAAATTTGACTTCTCAATTTGAAGAGGATTGGAATATGGAGGAGGAGTGGAGTTAGAAGGCTGTTCAAAAACCTTCCCTTTAGTTTTATCACCTGGAGGAGTGTCATAGGTATTTGCACGAGTTGTGACATTAACTGTCTTAAACATGTAAACCTCATAGGCGCTTGTGGAAGAATACCCATGGTGGGAATGACTTGGGTCACCTCCTCGTGGAGGGACATGGTTATGTGAAACCAAATGTTGTTTTTGAATCAGTTGGGAGGTACCCTTCAGATATTTGACGACAACCTCACGATGAGGGAAGTCTTTCATGTAGTGGTCTTCCTCACAAATCATACAAGGAGATTTAGGTTTCCTTGTCAGTTCAGTATAAATAGACTTAGGATTATCCTTCTCGTTAGAAGGTTTCTTATATTTCCCCTTGTTTTTCTTCTTGCCTCCTGGTTGCTGAGATGAAGTGGATTGGACGAAATTCACCTCAGAGTTTTGAGCAGGAGTGGAAGTAGTTATGGTGTTTGGAATGGAACTAGATTCTGGAGTAGGTCTTCACAGATCATCCGATGGACGAGGAGAATTAGGGATCATATCATAAAGTGTGTCAGACTGGGAGTAAACCAAGTCCAAATACTACACACAAATGAAACCTTCTCTTCAGTAACTATTTTTCCCATAGCAACATCACGGGCGATGGGAGGCAAGAGTAACTTTGTAAACCAATCTGCGAGCAACTGGTCAGGAATTGGAGATTTAATCAACCGTCTCCATCGTCTCCACTCATGAATATGATCAGAGATGTGGGTGGAAGAGGATTGTCAGAGAGAGGTCAAAAGCTATGTACCTCTCTCGTACTGTATAGGAAAATGACAATGCATCAGGAAATCCATGGCAAGAGAGTTAAAGTCGACAAAAGAGTTACACGACAGTTCAATGTAACATTTTGTTTCCACACCTATAAGTGTTCTCTGAAAAAGTCTAAGACGAATGGAATCGTCCATCAAAGAGTTGGAAGAATACCAAAAGTGGAAATTCATAACATGATTGTTAGGATCTTCCCTAGGTTTTTCGTCCAATTTCGGAATGTCAAACGATAATTTGACAGGGTTGGCGGGCCACAATGGGGCATGAAGGATGGGATCATTTGTTAAATGCCACAAATATGATAGATATAATGTATCCAAGAACGATAGTTTTAATTTAAGTTGTTGATACTGATGATAACCATATTCCATGGGAAAACCATTAGGACCGTATCTTGGTTGTGGCGAGGTGACAAAACTAGATGGTCCTCCCATATAAAGTGGTTGTCCAGGTTGTTCACATATGTAAGGTGGTTGTCATGCTTTTCCACTCGTGTACTGTGATTGGACATATGGACCTCCTACATACTGCAGTTGAACTATTATTCCCCCTATGTATGGCGGTGGAAGGGACTGCATCAGGAAATCCATGGCAAGAGAGTTAAAGTTGACAAAAGAGTCACGTGACAGTTCATTGTAACATTTTGTTGCCACACCTATAAGTGTTCTCTGAAAAATTCTAAGACGAATGGAATCATCCATCAAAGAGTTGGAAGAATACCAAAAGTGGAAATTCATAACATGATTGTTAGGATCTTCCCTAGGTTTTTCGTCCAATTTCAAAATGTTGAACGATAATTTGGCAGGGTTGGCGGGCCAAAATGGGGCATGAAGGATGGGATCATTTGTTAAATGCCACAAATATGATAGATATAATGTATCCAATAATGATAGTTGTCGGTTAGATTTTTGATACTGATGATAACCATATTCCGTGGGAAAACCATTAGGACCGTATCTAGGTTGTGGTGAGGTGACAAAACTAGATGGTCCTCCCATATAAAGTGGTTGTCTAGGTTTTCCACCTATGTAAGGTGGTTGTCAGCTTGTCCACTCATGTACTATGATTGAATAGATGGACCTCCTACATAATGCAGTTGAACTGTTATTCCCCCTATGTATGGCGGTGGAAGGGAATGTTGCGTTTGAATTGTGGGGTTTACAGATTGATAGGGCATAGTTCCTTGCGGAGGAATACCTGTCGGATTGGGTTGATTCCACAAAGGATTCACAAATTCTGGATATGGATGTCTAAGATACATACCAATGGTAGTAGGGATAGAAGTACTTGCAAGAGTGTTTTCCCCCCATGCTTGTTGATGTTGCAACCATGTAGGTTTACCCCCAGTGAAAAATTTCCCTACAATTGAAGGTTGCCCCCTTGTAAAACGTTTCCTTGCAACTGAAGGTTGCCCCCCAGTTGAAGGTTGGCCTCCCATTGAAGATTTTCCTCCAATGTAGGGATTACTAATTGGTGATGTGTGATATGGGGGTTGATTARCTTGTCTAATCATGGTTGTGTGAAAGACTTGAATACTGGTAATTCGACCGATGGGATGACCAAGTAAAKCACTTGGTGTGTGCATGTGTAGAAAAAATGAAGCAAGAATATTACCTGACTCATGTGCAAGAGGCGATGAATGCATAAGTGGTTGAGTCAAGGTCACCGATGTTTCTGGTAAAGAATAAACACAAACAATATCAACTACGGGAKTTGTGGAAAAAAATGAATTCCCAAGTCCTTCAGGAAAACCAAAAATCGGTGGGTTCATGCCAAAGGATGGTGTAGTGGTTGAACCGGGTGGTAAATAGTAAGAAGAAAAGGAATCAAYKTATATTGYRGATGGTGGATCAAAGAGTGGTTAGCCAAGTGGATCAGTAAATGAAGGATTCACAAAATATCCCAAGCTTTATACGAAGGCTGGGACCATTTCTTCAACGTGATGGTCACTTCCAGGAGAGACACTCCCAGTTTCATAAGTGTGATCTGCGATCACTGCTTCATAAGAAAGATTATATTGTGGTTCCTGAGTGTTAGGTTCCATACCTTGTATACTGTGAAATATTTGATCCTAATGACGACTATTAAAAACAAAGAAACACATTCCTATGAAAAATAAAAGCAATCAACCAAGCAACAACAGATTTAAGGATCTTCTGAAGACAAGATATCAAGATGCCAACGAAGAAGTGAGAAGTAGTTACCCAAACCTCCACATAACATCCCTTCTTGGTGCAAGTAACCCTTGCTTTCGTGGGATCACCCTCGAAGGGTACTGAGAGTGTGATATGACATCTGCCCTAGGTACCATGGGAATCCCCCCACAATCACCTCTGTATGTACCTAGGAAAGGCCACTAAGGGTACCGAATCGCAGTCAACCTCCGGGGGAGGGGGTATAGTTGACAGTCAGGACCAAACGTATGGGTAGGCTATCAAATTCTGAAGCTCTTCAAGAGAACTGAAGACAAGTGGGCCGATAGGACTCCAGATGACCCCAAATGGATTCAAAGTTCACAAAGCACTGAGACCAAATTAAACCAGTGGTTTCTCAAGAACAACCCCCATTATACGATATTTACACTATGATTGGTTAATCTTTGGAGGGGTAATCTCTATTGTTCCCCCGCACGAGACCTTGTGTTTATCCCTTGTGTGAGAGGGGGTTCTCGGCTATGCTTATACAAAAGTTGGATTTATAAGCTCTTTATGTTATATAGTCTCTTTAGTAGTATTTGAAAATTTACTCAATTCACCTAGTCCAAAGACCTTAATCCTAAGCTATTGTTGGTGTGCTAAAAACAAAAAATATTCGAGCTGATTTTATTAACACGTGGTTGATTTTAATGGATTTTAACTCAAAGGGTTCACGGATATGAAACTGATGATGTGTAAGAGACTCGACTCCAAAAGAATACAAAAGAATGATATCAAGTTCTTTCTTTCGATGAATTCTACGTACGAGAAGGAGAAGATTTATATTCTTCTTAATACAAGAAAGCACTCAAAACAATGCAGCTTTCAATTTATGGGATCAATATGATGCCAAAATACCAAGAAAATGTTTCCTAAAATCAAAATGCACATGCAAAACTAGATATTTTTCCAAACATAAACCAAAGAAAAATTCCTAATGAATGCAAAATTTATTCGTTTGATTAACTATGCAAAGAGATATGCAAAATTTTCACTTCTTAACTTTCAGATGAAAGATATCTAAGTTTAAAATAAAGAACTACGAGGAAAAAATAAATCAAACAAAGTGCACTCAAAGTGACGAGAAATGAAATAAAACAAGTAGGAGATAACCCATTCAATCAAGAACTCAATGATTCAAAAGAGAAAGAAGACAAACACTCATGAAAATCCTCAAACGATGAGAAACAAGAAACATAAATCAATCTATTTTGTCAGTCCTAATAATCCAGAAAAGAGAGATGTTTCAAATGAATACAAGAAGGTTCAATACCAAGCAACCTTTGCAAACCTTAGTTTATAAACAATCCTAAGTAGTCAAGCAATCTAAAATATTTACGAGACGAAGATCAGATAAAATCAAAAGGAAAAGAGAACCAAGGGATCATGTTAACCCAAGGGGATCACAAGTAAGAGAAAATTTGCAAACTCAAAGGATAAACAAAAATGAATGATAAATGGCCAACTCTTAGAAAAACAAAGTCAAGAGTATTCAAAGGTATCTAAGAAAAAATATCCTCAGGATTAGACTGAGAAAAAGTGAGCAGAAAGGGGCAGAAAAACCCAGAAAAAGGAGATCAACGCTCCTGCTTCCAAGGGGACAGAGTGCTACAATGATTTAGTATACACTACAGGGGAGCATTGATAATATATCAGTGCTCTGGTATACACAATAGAGGAGTGCTACCCTTCCCAAAAAATTAGAAATAAAAGGCTGAAAAATCAGAAAACTTTGCCAAAGACTCTATTAAACCTTCAATGAAGAAGAGAGAAAGAGAAGTAGATCACAAAAAAAACAACAAATAATATATAAAGGTGGTAAAAAGATCAGATGATCAAAGGGAATACAAGTCAATGTCCTTCCCCAATAGAGTCGCCAATATATGTTACAGAATAATTCCCTTGTGGACATGTGAATTTTCCCTTGGAGTACAGACCCCTAATACCAAGAAAGAAAACACAAGTGGACACTAAGATCCCTTTGAATTTAGTTTAACTAATCAGAAAGAGAGAGAGAGAGGGAGAAAATGTGTGATGCACCTAGTTTTGAAGTTTTTCCTCACTGCTTCCAATCTGATCTTGATATCCAAACTCCTTTGCACAACTTGATACCTTCAATCCAATAAACAATAAAGAGAAACAAAGAACTCCTACTCTACAAGATTAGATAAAACAAATTCATCTACAAAGATTGAAGGAACAATAGACAAGCACATGCAAGAATACACAAGCTTGAAGGAAATAGTCCAAGTATATTAAAATGAGAACCCAAAGAGAATACTTATAAACATGGATGATGATGCATCATTCCTCCAAGCTCCCCTCGTCCAACCCTTGCACGATACTACCAATATCATAAGTTTGGCATCCAAAAGCTTCCTCCCTTCTCCGTGTAAACCCCACATTATATAGGACTTGGAGGCTTAACCACCATGGAGAAGATCACTCACTAGATCCACTAAAATGGGATCTCCAATATTTTTAGGGAGAAAATATCTCTCAAGGATTTTAGGGAGAAAATATTTCTCAAGGATTTTAAGGAGGAAATATCTCTCAAGATCCACCAAATTAGGATTTTGGTTTGAGAAAATATCTCAACCATCCATGAGATTCTCAAACTCTCCTTGAGATTAGGAAACTAAATTTGAGGTGGATTCTCACACTAAATTAATTTCCTTTCTATGAATATTAATAAATAATTCATGTGCACATAGTATTTTGACCTTCATATAATATATTTATCCTCCACATTCACTAGGGATTGTGACAGATGTTATTTCATGGTGTCAATGTATGTGACACTTTTATGACACTTGGGACCCTTAGGGTGAGGTACTTAAGTGTGGCATTTTGATGTGTAACAGTTGTGGACAATGCTATGTAGATAAGAGGCATATTGAATACCATTACTCCCAAATATTTGGTTGTCTTGAAATGGATTGTAGACTAAAGAACAATCACAAACAAAATATGAAGGAAAATTTCGCTCAAGATGAAGGGAAGAATTCCAATGTATCTAATATATTTCATTTCCATATGGGAGAGAAATTCAAAAATTATGTTTCATTGCTTGATTTTGGTTGCTCCAATCATATGACAAGAAACAAGGATTGTTTGGTAAAAATTAATGAAACAACAAAAAGTCAAGTAAAGCTTTGAGATGATAAGGAAATTGTAACACACCCGACCCCTAAATGCTCTTTTAAGGGGTGGGGTATCATAATTTCATTTTCCTTAACTGTCTCAAATACTAACTCCGAAATTTCTGTCATGCCCTACTCGTCCATCACTATCCAACCACTGCCTCCATGCTCAAATCCGAGCTTCGGACTGACATATACATCCTTCCCTAGTTCTTCTGATGTTTATTAGTCAAAGGCCATGTGGCACCCACATGGATCTACCTCACATGTACTGTTTCTAATATTCCTTCATCCATGGTGGAATTCCATCCACCATTTGATCCCAAGACTGGATTTAATCTCTTTCTAATGTATCAAACGCAGAGGAATTCGATGCTTCGACACTTCATGCCCCTTCTCTATCTAAGTATGAGACCACCCGAAGTTCCAAACTTCCGAAGTCTCGTAAGTCTTCCATGTGGCTCCGGCCTTCGGGCCTTTGTATATCTCTACCATACTCCGATGTAGCCCCTAAGTCTCGGACTCCCAGAGTTCTGGTCACTTCGCCAACTACTTTGGCTAGGTAGGCATGCACTAAGGGATAACACGTGGAAGGGTTGGGGGTGACATGTCTCACGTCCCAATAGGCATATAGGGTATGTGATACGCATGAATTCAGGTGAAACATGGCACATCTCTTGTGGGTCAATGTCACCCTAGTGACGTCAACTTGCCATGTCACACTAGATTTACAACCTTCTAACATTTCCCAGATCTCACAGTCGAGATCCAACCATGTAGATCTAGAGATCTACAACTCTCGTTACTTCATGAATTTGGAATTTGGGGGTTTATCAACACACTACTCCCCAAATTCCTGAAGTACCTAATCCCCAAACTAGAGGATCTATCAACACACGCCCCTGTATATTGATGGCTAAGAGGGATCTTAGAGGACCCCGAGATCTACGGTCCACATTACTTCACAACTTCAGCCTTCATGGGTTTTGATGTTACAACATCCCTGTTATGCCGAAGTGGTCAACGTTAGGATGACTTCATTGTAGATTCGATGGCTAGGAGAGAACCCAAAGGATCCTCAGATCAATGATCCTGGTCACTTCACAACTTTGGCCTTTCATGGTTTTGGCTTCACTGCTACTCCATTTTCCTAAAGTGAAACTTCGATGAAGTACCATATGCGGGTCCCTTATCCTAAATGATCGGACAATAGGTGGGGCTCTGAATGATCTTTCTGATCTATGACTCTCCTTTACTTTGTAACTTCAGCTTTTGAGGAGTTTGGATTAACTGCCACTCCATTTTCCCAAAGCAGGACTTCGTCAAAGTACTGTATGCGGGTCCCTCTTCCTAAATGATCAGATGGTAGATGGTGCTCTGAATGATCTCCCCAAATCTATGATTCTCCTTTACTTCATAACTTTGACATTCAGGGAGTTTGATGCTATAGCATCTCCATCCTCCTGAAGTAGAACTTCGTTGAAGTTATCTCAACGTAGATCTAATGTTTGAGGAGAGCCCCAATCATCCTTGATTGACGGTTCATGCTACTTCTCCATGGTATTTGGATCTTGGTTTAGGCAGTAAGGTAGGTTCATCAAATAGACTAGGGAAACCGTCAATTGCCGGTCAACTTGTCGGTAACTGAATCTCCTAGTTACCTTCTACCAATTTAGGACTAGTGAGGTCAACAATAATCTGAATTCCAAGACTTCCGGAGCTCCAAATCTAGGAAGAATTAGCCCCCTTAGGCTTAGCCTAAGGTTCTTAGGTGTTGGTCATATGGGTCATCCCAAACTGATCTCATCCGCTCATATTCAAAATGAAGGTATCTACCCTTTTAGGGCTTGAACCTCGCTATCCTTCCTGAGCTTTATCATGGAATGGTTAAGGACTTGTGCATGAAGTCCTAGTCACACAACAAGGAGTCTGAAAGTGATACTCTCTTTAGACGGATAGGGACATATTGACATGATATCTCCTATCTCGGTCATCCTATAGGTTTATGTCCCAAGACACCTCAAGGATAAGCTGGGGTATACAAACTTTGAGTCAGAAGCTTAAGTTCGCAAGGAGATAAATGCATACACATATCATGACCATTCCAAAAAGAGACAATTTATAGATACATATATAAACACATGCATTCATCCATTATTTTAGTTCAATACACAAAGTATGAAAACACTTATCAGAACCAGAAGACGTGATGCAACTGCTGGAAGGGGTGCCCGTTTCCACCCAACCATAGTCTCAGTCACTCCTTATGGATTTACCATTGGCTACCCCCGAGCTAGACCATGATGCTTTGAGATTCAATATCTTCTTTTGGCTCAACGAAAGTTAGGGACGAAGGTTACTCTCCTTCTCTTGGCTCAGTAATAGATAGGGATGAAGGTTACTCTCCTTCTCCCGACTCAGTCTCTATTTTCCTGCACTCTTCACAATCTTCCTCTATCCACCACACATTCATTTCTTGCCTTTCCTTGTAAGATTTCATGTGTCCCGAATTCCCAGTCCGTGGTTAGGTATGGAAGCCTTACATATGGGTGCTTTGCCCCATCCCCTCATTAACTCTTGAGGAGGTCTTCCAACCTATCAACCCGACTGTAATTCATTCCTGGGTCAGAGGGTTGTTCTGATCCTGAGCAATTAAATCCAGCGAGGTACTGGTCTGTGAAGGTTAACAAAACCATTCCTGGTCCCCCTTCACCATCTCTTTCATAACATCTGTGGTCTCTCTTAGCACATCCCCCTTCCAACAGTCATGCAAAACTTATCCATTTTCTAGTAAATAACATAATTTACATTCATTGACCTTTTATACAAAGGTCCATCAAATCAAACATTCATACATATCGAGTTTTCCATAGTCTCTTGGCCAATATAGTTATATTTACAAACTGGGGGAAACATGTGTGTTACAATCCCCTCCCCCTTAAAGGAACATCATCCTCAATGTTCTATCTGTCAATATTCTCTCTCTCTCTCTCTCTCTCTCTCTCTATATATATATATATATATATATATATAAGTAAACAAAAATGGATATGACTGTCTCATGGCATCCTCCATTTCCCACGTGGCCTCACCTGGGCCAAAGTGTTTCCACTACACCTTTACCTATGCAATGGTTTGGTTCCTGAGTGAGGTTTTCTTCTTGTCTAGTATGGATTGAGGTTCTGGTAGGAATTCTCTCTTCGGCTCCACCTGAATCATAGACCAGTCAATTATATGATTAGAATCATGTACATATTTCTTCAATAATGAAACATGGAAAACATTATGTGCCTTCAATGTGGGAGGGAGTGTTATCCTATAGGCTACATGTCCCACTCTATCTAAGATTTCAAAGGGTCCACAATAACGGGGTGCCATCTTGGCACAAGCTCCCGTCCTCAAGGAGCTCTTCCTGGGCCTAACTCTGAGATATACATGGTATCATGTCTTGAACTCTCGAGGAGTTCTCATTCTCTCGGCATAACTCTTCTGTCTATCTTGAGAAGTTTTCATATTTTTCTTTATCTAAATCACTTGTTGCTCCATTTCTTTCAGCATGTCAGGTCCAATGGTAATTATATCCACTGGATTACTCTAGCTGATTGGAATCTTGCATTGTCTACCATAGAGGGCTTCAAAAGGGCTCATTTTTAATGACTCTTGATAACCGTTGTTGTAGGAAAATTATACCAAAGGCAGGTATTCTTCCCACTTCTTAGGTTGATGCATTACATGCATCCTTAACATGTCTTCTAATATCTGGTTTAAACTTTCTATCTGTCGATCAGTTTGAGGGTGATAGGTTGTGCTAAACAACAATTTAGTCTCAAGACCAACCATTAAGGACTTCCAAAAGATTGAATTTAATTTTGTGTCTCTGTCTGATACAATATCGCTAGGCATGCCATGTAGTCTAAATATCTCCTTCATGAATATGTTCGCAATATCTATTTCCTTGCAAGTTGACTTGACAGGAATGAAGTGAGCAGACTTACTCAATTTGTGCACCACTACCATGATGACATCATTGTGCTTGGATGATTTTGGTAATTCGATGATGAAATCCATGGAGATGGTTTCCCATTTCCATTCTGGAATTGGTAGAGGTTGTAACAAACCTACTAGGTGTTGGTGTTCTTCCTTAACTTGCTAGCATTCTAGACACTTAGCTAGATATTCATCTATGTCTTTTTCAATCCAAGCCAATAGAATTGTTTCGTGGTGGCTGTAATCATTTTATGATAACTTGGGTGACCAATGTATGATATCTTTTGTAGTTCATCCATTATGAACCTCGTCAATTCATAAAAAATTGGAATATAAAATCTCTTTCTGTAGGTCAGAAGGCCTTCATCAAGCATCTAATAGCTTTCATACTTTATCCCTGTGGGCTCTTGCTTTAGGTATGATGTCACGGTCTTGAAAAATGAATATGTTTCTTGTGCACTCTTGAATCTTTCCCTGAAATTCGTTTCACAGGTGCTGACTACTGCTAGGTGAATCATTTTCATACTTCTTCTAAGGGCATCAACCACCCTATTTTCCTTTCTTTTGATTTGTTTGATTTCGAAATCAAACTCACTAAGGAGAGCCATCCACCTAGCTTTCCTAGCATTGCGTTTTGGTTAATCAAACAGGTGCCTCAACCCACAATGGTCTGTCATAAGTAAAAATATCCTACCCAAGAGGTAATGCCTCCACATTTTTAAAGCATGCACTATGGAAGCCAATTCTAGATCATGGGTCGCATAATTGATTTCATGCTCATTCAGTTTTTTGGATTCGTAGCAAATCACACTTCCTTCTTGCATAAGGACTCCTCCGAGTCCTTCCTTATAGGAATTTGTACACATGAGGGAGTCATTATGAGGGTATGGAATATTCAGTACAGGTGCATGGGTTAGAAGGTCTTTTAGTTCTTGAAACCTTTCTTAACGTTCTGATGTCCAAGTGAATTTAACCCCCTTTTTCTAAAGGGCAGTGATTGGACAACCAATCTTGGAAAATAATTTTATGAACCTTCTATAATATCCTGCTAATCCCATAAAGGATCTGACATCAGATACATCCTTTGGGGTATGCCATTCCATGATAGATATGATCTTTTCAGGGTCTACTGCTATTCCCTCTTCAGAAATAACATGGCCTAAGTAATGGACTTGCTTCTGGAAAAAGTCACACTTGCTAAAATTAGCGTAGAACTGATGCTCTCTTACTACTTGAAGCACTAGTTTAATATGTTCTTCATTCTCTTCTCTGTTCTTAGAGTAGATTAGAATATCGTCAATGAAAACCAATACAAATCAGTCTATGGATTTTTCGAGTACATTATTCATCAATCACATAAAATTGGAGGGGGCATTGGTTAATCCAAATGGTACCACCACAAATTCATAGTGACCATACCTTGTCCTGAAGGTTGTTTTGTGGATGTTTTCATCCTTGATTTAGACTTGATGGTATCCAGACCTTAGGTCAATCTTTGATAAAATGGAAGCATCCTTTAACTGGTCAAACAAGTCATCGATCCTTGGTAAGGCATACTTGTTCTTTATGGTTGTCTTGTTGAGTTGTCTATAGTCTATGCAAAGTCAGAGTGTGTCATCTTTCTTTTTCACAAACAAGGCCAGTTCTCCCCATGGAGACACGCTGGGTCAGATGTAGCCTTTATGCATCATCTGCTTTAGCTGTAGCTTGAGTTCAATTAGCTATGGTGTAGTCATCCTATAGGGCGTTCTAGACTATGGCACTACTCCTGGTGCAAGTTCTATCGAGAAGCCAATGTCTCTTCTCGGAGGTAGACCCAATACCTCTTCTGGAAACACGTCTTTATACTCTCTTAATATGGGGTGGTTCTCTAGGCTTGGTGTGTCATCCTCAACATATTCCAACACCTGTATTGCATATAGAGGACATCCCTTTCTGCAATACTTTTTCATTTGAAGGGATGATATTCGTCTCACTGAGATAGGCTTCTGAATTCCTTGGAGGGTTATTTTTCTACCTTCTTCATTTTCACATTCCAATGTTTTATGGTAACATTCCAACTTAGTTTTATGAGGGGATAACCAGTCCATACAAATCAATAGGTCATAATACCCTAGGGGAAGTATGTTAAGGTTTTCTTGGGTGGGCAATTCATCCATAATGAATTGGCAAGATGGTATGACCTCTGCTACTTTTCTTTTGGTGCGAGTGTCTAGTTGTACTAACCGTGGCTTAACATGTCTAACTAGTTGTAGTTTACACTTATCAACAATCTGAGGGGCCACATAAATAAAATTAGAACCAAGGTAAATTAAAATGGAAACTAAATGGTTGGCGATCATACCTTCCATCTCCACCACTGAAGCTTGGTGATCAACTTGTTTACTATCCAAGGCTGCATAAATTCATGGCATGCTCCTAGCCACATCATTGATTGTGGTAGATTCTTGGATGTTGTAGATTCTCTTGTTGTTTTGTTGTCTGTGTGGACAATCTCTCAGTAGCTGCTCTTCTCCACAACCCCAACATTTCAAGGGTTCTCTCTTTGGGTTATCAGTCTTTCCCGGGGTTGTTCCAAAAGGTTTATTTCCACTTTGGGAGGGGAAATTATGTTGATACATGATTTTAGTAGGAAGTCTCATCCTATATTCCTTCCCATAGTTCTTAAATCTTGAGGATTTAAACCCCTTTTTCTTGAATCCCAAGCTACTCTTCTTCTTCCAGTCCTCAGCAGGTTCTGTTTGACCCCTGAACTTTTCGTAGCAATACCTTGCCTTATGGATAGTATCTTCTAAGGTATTTGGCTCGTCAAACTCAATCCTATTTTGGTAGGACTAAGGTAACCCACTAATAAATAGTTTCACATTTACCTTTTCATCCCTTATGTAGGGTACATACCTTATCAGTTCAAGAAATTTATTGATATATTCCTCTATGGTGAGTTGTCCCAGCTTGAGTTCATAGAACTCCTTAGTCTTTCCATCAAAGTATTTCTCTGACATATACTTCTTCTTGAAGTATTTCTCAAACTATTTCCATGATAAGTCCTTCTCATGGATTCCTTTCACATTCCTATGATCTTCCCACCAAATGGAAGCCTTCCCATTCAGGTTGAAGATGGCTATTCAAGCCTTCAAGTATTTGGAGTAGTCATGGAATCTTAAGTACTTCTCTAAACCAAGCAGCCATGATTATGCCTCTTCCCCTTTCTTAATCTTTCCATCAAAATAAGGGGGTTTGGCTTTCTTGAATTCTTTAGGGTCACAACTTTTGGAAAGCTTTCACTTCTTTCCTTTCCTTTGAGAATGTGAGCTAGTTTTTCTACTAGAAGATCCCTCAGAGTTGCTAGTTTCCTTTCCATAGGACTCTCCCAATGAGTGTCCCATGCCTCTAGGTTGGGCCTTCTTCAAGGTACTCCTCCTAGTGTGGCCACTTATGGGACCACATTTTCGTATCTTAGGTGGGCTTTGACTTCTCTTTGTATGTCGTCGGTCCACATGAGTAGTTGTGGGTTCATGCTACAGTTTTCTCTGTATATCGGATAAGCTATGCAACAAGACTGCATTGATTTCTATTTGTTTTTATTGCTCCTTTATAAATATATCATTTTCATCCTTGCATATCTGTAATTTGGCCATGAGGCTCCTTACAGTTTCATCCAGATCCAGAGGGGTTTGCACTGCCCTCCTTTCATCAGATTATTTGTCTCTATTGTGGGAGCCATCCCTCACTTCATGGCACATCACCATCCTTTATACTTGTAGTTTCTCATGATTCACTGACTGCTTGAGTGCTGGAAAAACACTCACAGATAACCAACAATTTATTAGTTCATAGACAACACACAATTCATATTTCTTAAATATACACACATAGTAGAAAAATTCATTCTTTTCTGCTATAAGAGTTTAACCAGAATCTTTAAGGGACAAGTAAGATAGGGTGTCACCCTTAAAAGTATTTTAAATAAGGTTCTTACATGACTCGTTCATGAGGCCAAGTAGGCCAAGAATTGTAACCATGCTCTGATACCAATTTTTAACACACCCGACCCCTAAATGCAGTTTTAGGGGGTGGGGTATCATAATTTCATTTTCCTTAACTGTCTCAAATCCTAACTCTGAGATTTCTATCACATCCTACTCATCCATCACCATCTAACCATTGCATTCACGTTCAAATCTAATCTTCAAACTGGCAGATACGCCCTTCCCAAGTTCTTCCGACGTTTATTGGTCAAAGGCCATGTGGCACCCACGTGGATCCACCTCACATGTATTGTCTCTAAGATTCCTTCATACATGGTGGAATTCCATCCACCATATGATCCCATGACTGGATTTAATCTCCTTCTAATGTGCCATAGAGGAATTCAATGCTTCACACACCTTTTCTATCTAAGTACAAGACCACCCAAAGTTACAAACTTTTGAAGTCCCGTAATTCTACAACGTGGCTCTGGCCTTCGAGCCTTTCTATCTCTCTACCATAATCCTCCGCAACCCTAAAGTCCCAGACTCCTGGAGTTCCGGTCACTTCTCCAAATACTTTGGCTAGGTGGGTAGGTACTAAGGGATGACAAGTGGAAGGTGTTATCACATAAAGCTGTCAAAGGGTCACAGGATGACCAAGTCTGTGGTCTGCACAAGAAGAAGACCTGAAAATGAAGCACAGCACTCAAAGCGGTCTATTACGGGTGTTATCACATATAGTTGTCAAAGGGTTGTAGGATGACCAAGTCCGTGGTCTACACAAAATCATCCAAAACAACATTCAAAAGTAGACCATTTAAGGATGGAAATACTGATAGGAGAATGGATTCAATTTTCAGTTGTAAGATTTGAGCGAGAGAAAGACCAGCTGTCATATCAAAAGACTAAGTCATGACCATCAGATATCATCAAAGAATAAATCGATGGTGGTGTGTCATTGCGGGGATCAGGATGAGAATTAAAGTTTCTGCAAGTTGTGAGCCCGCAATCGCTTAGGATCGTTGATCTTGCTAGATCAACAAATCAAAGGTGCATATCGATCCCTCTATGAACGAGCATCTTCGCATTGTGGGAATCATAAATGAAATTAAAGTATCTTCTAGTTGTGAGCCCACAATTGCTTGTGGCTATTGATATTTTTAGCAGGGGACACATGTCAGGTGATCTATTACTCTGGGAGAAAGAAAGCAGAAGTTGAGTGAGTAAAGGACTCCCAAAGGCCTGAAGTCTGAACTCTTGAAGTAAATCTTGGCCATCCAAAACAAGAGGCCACACATCACCATATCTATCACTTCGAGAATTAGACACTTCGGAGAATTGCGTGAGAAAGCAGGAGAAAAAGTCCCAAAGCCTGAACTCCTGAAGTAAATATCGATCGACCAAAACAAGAGGACATGCGACGCTGGATCTCACACTTTGGGAATTCGACACATCGAAGGATTGTAAGAGCTATGGATTGAAAAGGCTCGAAGCCTGAACTCCTGAAGTAATTGTGAGTTGTTGATCTTCGCAGCAGGAACCAGGGTCCATCCAAGAGCGGCACGTGGCAACAAAAGAGGGGCTTTCCTAGATCACAGATCACGACCATAATGATGACAACGCTTCATTGTGGGGACGAAACATGCTCGAATGATAAAATTATTAAGCGGTCCCACAATTGAAACCATGGTATAACAAAAGAGCTACATGGCGGAAGATGGTGGATTGTGGGCTCAAAAGTGGTATGGATCCAAACCTCCTTTGATGGCCCCACAATCACATGCTTATATAGTGTCTAGTACAAGAGTAGTGCATGGAAGCCCACTAGGCGTTAAGCCTCATCTCGATCTCGATGAGAGATAAGTTAATGAAAAATGAATGGTGGTTGAAACCTCGGCTCACTCCATAAATAGAAGGCATGGAGGGTCTAACCGTGGAGACAACAATGTCAACCCGAGGTACCATGATGGATAATTTTTCCTACAGACCCACGCTGAGTTGAGTTTGCGTTTGATAGGAGGTTACACGCACAACCTGAAAGAAGAAGGCATAGACGAAAGGCTTTGAATGGAATGGCCAGATCACACTCCTGGTAGTTGTGGGTTGATATGATTATAAATCGACCAGTTCAATATTTTGTTAGGGTTGTCAACTGGTTGAGTAGAGCTCCCTACTATGTAATTTTTAATGCTAGAGTTGTTCTCTGGTTATGTATATGATTTGAGACTTTCACATTAATAGAAGTTAGTTCCTTTCATATTCTTATGTAAACTGTGATGAAACACTCGGGCATGGAGGATCTAGTTGAGGGTTGTGGTTGTATTGTAATGTAGGTTTGATTATAATGCAACAACGACCTGTTCCAATACACTCCTTGTTATCTAGCTTCTTCTTAGGATAAAATGCTCGCTCATGGAGGATCCAGGCGAGTTGTTGTAGCCACATAGTAATGGAGGTTTGATTATTATGTTGCTGTGACATATTTCAATGTTTGAAACTAGGTTCAAGAGTGCTCTTGTACCTGAGTTTTTCTTCACCAAGCTGCTTGAAAGTCGGATGCCCATGGAAGACTTATCCACCTTCTCACTAAGTCTTCCCTCTACTCACATTTAAACTCAAATCACTGACTGAAGTTAATGAGGACCTCATTTCCCTGTGCATTGCTTGTCCAGTTTCTATGTTAAATCATTCTTGTATTGATTTTTGTCCACTTGACCTCCACTCATAAACCTACTGTAATATCCCCAAGGACGATCCCTATTGTAATCATGTTTATGAATTGTAAATCATGTTTTGTAGGATGGTGAACCGAGTATTTATAAGATGGTAGGCTTATGTGTTTATTAGTTTGGAGAGCCTAAGTGTTAAGGCCAAGAGCCTGTTTTTGTATATGTAATATGTAGAACGTTAATAAAGAATAAACATCACTGCATGTAGACCGACCACGAAGAAAGAGTGATGGGGGACTAAGCTTCCACAAGGTGGGTAAGGGAAAAGGGGATGAAAGGTTGGAAAGAGAGGCTAATTGTTGAGCCTAGGGGCTAAGATTAGGGGCTTAATTCCTTGGGAATAATGATTTATTATTATTCCCACAGTTATGAGAAATGTATGTTTTTATCCTAAGTTCTTGAAAGGGAAACATGTGGAAAAGGGAACGCATGCTATGGAGCACATGCAGCCTCATGGGCGACATGTGTCAGCCCTGGCACATGCAATTTAACCCAAAGATTGAACCGTGGAGAGGGTTCGTCCTCCATTCCACCATGAGTTGTCTAAACCAAGGGGAGATCTGATTTTGTGTTCGGTATGCCTCACACAACACGGGGTGGGAAGCATGTGATGTTTTTCTGGAAAGCCGATTCACCTCAATCCGAATGACAGAAGTCTGTGTTCATCCTCTATGTTGATTGAGCCGTGCCACCTATGTGTCCTATGAGTCGAGCCTAACTGGACTTGCAGAGTAGAGTCTGTACCCGAACCACCTTTGGGTTGTTTCCTTCTGTGTTTCCTGAGTGGAATTGACCAGTGGTTGTGGCTGTTATCCTCACCTTGCGGGAATTGAGTTGAATAATGGTTGAAGAGGGAGGTTGTCAGGCCTATGATAAAATCTCTTCAGGTGAGAGAAGCTGCTGGGAAGTGATTTTATCTCAGAGAGAGTCCAGCACCAACTACAAATCTCTGAGACTTCTTGATATGGCTTGTTGTCGAGGCCCAAAGAGGGAGGTGAAGCACCGATGGACTGAGATTTTGAAGGTGTATACTTCCGGGCGGAATAGGCATGTGGGGAATGAGAGTCCGTGAGTAGTGGGCATAAGAATGCTCCTAGGGAGAATCCTTCCTATTGCTTTGTGCAATTTTTCCTGTAACCTCAGCCCAGTCTAACATTCCCTTACCTTGGGTGGATCTTAGTCCCATCTTGGGGGTGACCCACTGTTGAGTGTGATGAACAGTGAGGTCTAAGGCTAGGAGGTTCGTGGAAGGTCTGCAAGTGGTTGGTGGAATTACCATAGTTTCAAAGATAAGTATTAGTTTGTGCGTAATATTATGTTTTTCATATCCATGATGGTTATATGTTATCATGTATTTTGTTGCGCATATGAGTTATTGTTAATTTCCTTGATGATGTATATTAGCAGTAATCTTGTGATTACTCTGTATTGTTTGATTAAATCTGTTAATTAGATTTAATATGCATGTTATATATATAAGTATGATAATGCTCCGCATAGTACCATTACCTGGAAAGTGGATTGGTGGTCGGGGACGTTACAATATGGTATCAGAGCCATAGTTTCAACGCTGAGCCTAGATGGGTCGGATAAGTGGTCTTTGGACCCAAGGTTTCAAGAGGAAATTGTGTCTGGATGACTAATTTCAAAACTTATATTGTCTCTGAGTGCAAAGGAGTTACTTGGCCATGTCACGAAGCTTAGGAGGAATACTGGTAGAATAAAATTGCAGTTGTAGATCAACTGTGCGTAGAAGATATGGACCATCCAATTCATGTCCAAACAGTTAGGAGAGGGTGTAGAAGAGATAAGATATGGGCCATCAGATCTGAGCATGTGGACCAACATCCGTTGGATCTAGGGAATGTGCACAAGGTTTAAAAACCTTTGGAGTTTCACAGGAGTGTGGATATCACGATACATGAAGTCCCGACTTCATCAAGACTGTCCATCGGGAGGGACGCGTGGAGAGTGATTAGCCTTTCGCTGAATCATGACTTGAAAAGGTCAAAGGGAAAGTTAGTGAGAATTCAAAAAATGTGAATTCACGATTAGATCATGACCATTGGTCAAGGAAAGATATCGACTATTAATTTTCCAGGAAGAATTTCAACATTTCGAGAACCAGGAGAAGTGAGAAGTGCTAACGCACAAACTCTTGAAGCCTAAAATTGTGAAATTCCAATGAGCCAAATTAGTGAGTTGGCCTAATGTCACTGGGATGGATGAGGATGCATGGGATATGTGCCACATGCTAGTGGGTCCTGAAGGAAAAAGTAGAAGCAGTGGGGCCGGATGGTGTCGCCTAGAGTAACATGGACCTTTTTAAGAGAAACACATGTCACCACCCTAGTTGGTGACAGTTGTGCTATGGGCTCGGTGGCTAGAAATGTCGAAAGTCAAAAAGTTGGGAGTTGGAGAGGGAAGTGAGGGCGAGATCCTCTAGGACCGAAATCCCAAAACCCTGAAGTTCTGGTTAGAGAACCTTGAGGCCTAGAGCTTGGTCATGCCCTTGGTCGCATGGGTTTGGAAACTGAGAGAAAAGGACTAAGGCCTGAGTGCACTACAGAGCCATGTAGGGCTCAGAAAATTCATGGAAACTGAATGTTTCTTGAATCAATTTGTTTATGAATTCTATGGGAATTGTTTGCAGAAGGTTAATGAGTGCCAAAACCATTTAGAGTTGCCATTGAGGGAAAAGAAATGGGGAAGGCACAAAATGCTTCTAGTTCAAAGAAAGAAGCAAAAGGAATGGTTGTTCATTTGGGAGTTAAAGGATCAAACTCCAATGGCCATGGTGAAGAGATAGATAAGGAAGGAAACATGAAGAAGATCATTGAAGGATTGCGTAAGGATTCCCAAACTCGTCGAGCAGATAGCAGAAAGCTCAGAAAAGTTTAGGAAAAACAAGGTGAATTTAACATAAAGATGTTGAAGAGTTTGGAGAGAATAGAGAAGAAGTTGGATAAGGAGAGTGACTCGAGAAGAACAGGCAGTCACCAGACTTCTGAGGGAAGAAGATCAATGAGTGTAGGTAGACACCATCATCACTCCCAAGTTCACTTCAAGAGAAGGACACACAATAGTTCAAGCCCATCTCTTACTAGAAAGCGCATGAGATATGGAGTGGATGAATTGAAGGGAGAGATGAACAAGATTAAGCCTCCTACATTTGATGGAGAACATCATAAGGAGGAATATGTCGAGACATGGTTGCTTGGCATGAGAAAATATTTCCAACTACAAAATTATTCCTCTCATGGAGAAGGAAGAATTGCGATGTATCAACTGAAAGGAAAATCATCCATGTGGTGGAATCATCTTGTGCAGGTGCAACACATTAGAGAGAAAGATATCACTTGGAAGGAATTCAAGAGGTATTTTGAGAACAAATACTTGACTAAGAACTATTATGACAAGAAGATGAAAGAGTTCTTTGAACTCAAGCTAGGCAACATGACCATTGATGAGTATGAACTTAGGTTCTTGGAATTGTTGAAGTATGTTTCGTTCATCAAAGAGGAGACTGTCAATATTCAAAGGTATTTGAGTGGACTGCCATCTTCCATTGGGAAAAATATCTAGTATGATGACCCCAAGAACATGGAAGAAATGATAAGAAGAGAAAAATTCTTATACGAACAACAAAGAGAAAAGCCTACCTTTTGGAAGGCTTGGGATGACCAGAAGAAGTTTAAGAAAGACCAGAGGTAGAAGGGAAACAAACCTCCCTTTTTCAAAAATAGTCCTCAAGGACAACCAACGTTTAGAGAGCCGAGAATGGCTGAATTAGGGGAACAAAGGCCAAGAAAGATGCCCATTCAATGTTGAGGCTGTCAGGGAAACCATAAGTATAGAGATTGTCCCCACAAAAATGGAAAAGTGAGAGCAGTCCATAATGTTCAGAAAGATGAAATAGTGGAGGACATGGGTAGTAGAATACCAAGGATCTATGTGGCCCTGGACAACAAGAAAGATGAATTTCAATCGCACATGATTGAAGTAGAAGGTATGATCAACAACCATGCCTTTACTATTTTAATTGATTTAGGGGCTAGCCATAGTTATGTAGATCCTAGAGTGGTGGAAAATTTTCAATTGTCGAGAAGAAAACATGAAAAACCTTGGTTAGTGTAGCTGGCTATAGGAATGAAGAGGAAAGTCACTGAGTCGGTTAAGTCTTTTCTAGTAGACATGAATGGACTGAGCATAAAGGATGAATTGAATATTCTTCCTTTAGGGTCTTATGACTGTCTAATTGGGATGGACTAGTTGGACTAGCACCATGCCATCTTGGACTGTCGTAATAAGGAATTCACTTTCCTGGATGAGGAAGGGAATTATAAAACATTCCAAGGAATTCCTAGAGCTGTTGCTATCAGATAAATCTCAGCAATGCAGCTGAAGAAGTGCTACAGAAAAGGATGTCAATTATTTGCAACCCACGTGGAGGAAACACATAAGGATAAGGTGTCAGGTATCGAATACCATGTAGTACTAAAAGAGTTTGAATATGTATTTCAGGAGGTACCCAGACTACCTCCGAAGAGAGATATTGACTTCTTTGTAAATTTGATGCCTGGAGCAGCTCCGGTGTCGAAAGATTCTTACAGAATGAGTATGCCAGAGCTGAAAGAGTTACAATTTCAGCTTGAAGAGCTTCTCAAGAAGGGGTATATATTCCCAAGTGTGTCACCTTGGGGAGCCCCGGTTCTATTCATGAAAAAGAAATATGGAACAATGAGATTGTGTATTGATTTCAGACAATTGAACAGAGTGACTATAAAGAACAAGTAACTCGTGATGAGAATTGATGACCTCTTCGATCAATTGAAGGATGCGAAGATATTTTCAAAGATAGATCTCAGGTCGGGATATCACCAGGTAAGGATAAAGAATGAATACATCAATAAGACCGCCTTTAGAACAAGGTATGGTCATTACGAGTTCACAGTGGTGCCGTTTGGGTTGTCAAATGCACCTGTTGGTTTTATGTGTCTGATGAATGGTGTATTTAGGGACTATTTAGACAAGTTTGTCATAGCCTTTTTGGATGACATTTTGGTGTATTCCAAGTCAGAGGAAGAGCATGAAAATGATATGAGGATGGTGTTGCAAGTATTGAGAGAGAACCAACTATATGCCAAGTTGAGAAAGTGCTCATTTTATCAGGAGCAGATCCATTACTTGGGGCATATTATTTCGAAGGATGGGATATTTGTAGACCATAAGAAGATTGAGTCCATTAGAGGATGGTCAGTGCCAAAAAACATGACAGAAGTTAAATACTTCATGGGTTTAGCTGGTTATTACAGAAGGTTTATCGTAGGGTTCTCAAGGATATCTCACCCTATCACTTCCTTGCAAAGGAAGGAGAAGAAGTTTTAGTGGACAGAGGAATGTGAGAAAATATTTCAACGATTGAAGCAATTGTTAACCAATGCTCCAATCTTGAGGATTTCAGATCCAAATGGATATTTCGTGGTATGCACTGATGCATGCAAAGAAGGACTGGGAGCAGTCCTCTATCAGAATGGATTTATAATTTGTTATGGATCCAGAAAGTTGAAAGAGCACGAAATGAACTATGAAACTCATGATTTGGAGTTCACAGCCATAGTACATGCTCTAAAGAAATGGATGCATTACCTCATGGGAAGGAGGTTTGAACTAAGAACAAATCATAACGGTCTAAATTACTTGTTTGATCAGTCAACCTTGAACGCTAGACAGAGTAGGTGGCTGGAATTTCTCTCTGAGTACGATTTTAATATCAAGCATATCAAAGGGAAGGAAAATAAAGTGGTTGATTCACTCAGTAGGAGAGTACACGAAATACATGCCACATCCATTAGCATGTACCAAAATGATATGAAAAGAAGAATTTTATATGCTGCAAATGTAGATTTGCAGTACATGGAGCAGGTAGCAAAGCTACAACAAGGTGAGATGCCACATAAAGTGAAAAATTATAAATTGGAAACCAATGGAACACTTCTGTACAAGAACATAATTTATGTACCTAATGTCTAGGACTTGAAATGTATAATTTTTCATGAAATGAATAATGTGCCTTATGCAGGGCACCCTGGATATCAGAAAACCATGACAACAGTCATGAGCCATTTATTTTGGCCAGGTATGAAGAAGGAGATTTTTGAATACATCACTAGATGTATGGATTGCTAGAAGGTTAAAGTGAAGTGCATACACCCAATAGGGTTACTATAACCTTTACCCATTCCTAAGTGGAAGTGGGAAGTTAGGTGACAATGGACTTCATCACAGGATTTCCCAAGACCGAAAAGCAAAACAATTCAATTATGGTGGTGGTGGACAAGCTTACAAAAGATGGCCATTTCATTCCGTTAAAGACTACTCACAAGGTAGCAGATGTTTCCAACATATTTATGAAGGAAGTGGCATGATTGCATGGGATTCCCAAGACAATTGTGTCCGATAGAGACCCGAAATTCACCTCGAATTTCTAGAAAGGGTTATTCAAAGGGTTCAGAATGAATCTAAATTTCAGTACAACTTATCATCCTGAGTCTGATGGACAGATAGAGAGGGTGAACAAAGTAATATAAGACATTCTAAGGATGTATGTGATGGACAAACCATCAAAATGGGAAGACTACCTGCACTTGGTAGAATTCGCCTACAACAATGGGTATCAAGCATCATTGAAGATGAGCCCACTTGAATCACTTTATGGCAAAAGGTGCAATACTCTAGTAAGCTGGGATAATCCAAATCACAGGGCAGTAGTTGGGCCAGCTTTTCTCAAGGAAATGGAAGAGGAAATGCTAAAAATCAAGCAGAATTTAAGGGCTTCCCAAGACAGGCAGAAAAGTTATGCTGATAAGAAAATAACCCACAGAGAGTTTAAAGTGGGTGATCATGTTTTCTTGAAAGCGAAAGCCAATAGAAGTTCCCTGAAGCTGGGAAACTGTGCCAAGTTGGCAGCCAAATTTTGTGGGCCATTTGAAATCCTAGAAAGGATTGGGCCAGTTGCATATATGCTTGCATTACCTCCATCCATGACTGTACATAATGTGTTTCATGTTTCATTTATTAAGAAATATATACCTAATGCTAATCATGTAATTGATTGGAATGTGATTCAGGTGGATCAAGAAGGTTTCCTACAAGTGCATCATGTGCGCATATTGCACTGGAAAAGCAAATAACTCCGGAATCGAGCCATAGGGCTCACTAATACATATAATCAAATTTGCGATGGTTTTTTGTTGATATTGCCACACTTATCCGTCGCAATTTCCACGAAAGCCGAGACTTTTTTTCATCGCTATATCCACGATCCTAGTGTGCATGGAAACATCGACGGAATTATCTCTTTACGTGTCATAATCATCAAGATTGGTTTACCCTATGCATCGTCACAATTACGACAAAATTTAGTCACAATTACAACGAAGAACCGTGTCAATTACGATGAAACTTCATCGCAATTGCGACGAAAATTTATGCCAAGACAAAAAATTACGACGCAGATGTTGTATGTGCGACGCAAAATCGTAGCAACTTGGGACGAAAATACATGGCAATAGCGAAAAAAATGTATCTCAAGACCAAACTTACGATGTAGATGTTGTATGTGCGACGAAAAACCATGGAAAATTGCGACGAACTTTCGTCCCTATTGCCACAGTTGTTGAGAATAAAAATTTGTTTTCGTTGAACTATCGTCGATATTGCGACGATGACTTTAAGTTTAAAAAAAACAAATTACACGAGATATGGTATTACCATATTACATTGTAATATGGTATTACCATATTACATTGTAATATGGTATACCATATTACAATGTAATATGGTAAAGCCATATACAATGTAATATGGTAATGCCATATTACAATGTAATATGGTAATTCCATATTACATTGTAATATGACATTGCCATATTACATTGTAATACGATAATGCCATATTACATTGTAATATGGTAATGCCATATTACAATATAATATGGTATACAATTGTAATATTCTATTGAAAGATGGATGTTAGAGAAAATGTGTAGATCTTTTAGATTGAACAAGATTATATATATATATATATATCCCCTACAAATAATCAAGGCACTAATCAACCAAATATTGGAAGCATGTGTTATGATGAAGTTGGATTAGAAGTAAGGATACCAATATGACAATATATATCAGTTATATAATTTGGAATATTACTTTAAAAAAAACACATGGATTGCATGAGTGAGTCATTATGCAAGTTATATTACACAATACTGTGACAACACTTTTAAGATTGATGGATGATATCTTAAGACCATTTCTCGAACTTGTTTATTGTAGCCTCCTTGGATGATACTTTGACTTTTAGCAAGATTTGGGAAGATCATTTGAAACATTTGGAGATGATATTTTTAACCCTTCAATACAATTAATTGCAAGCCAACATGAATAAATATGAGCTTGGAAAACAATTATTGTTGTGTATGGATTTTGTAGTTAGAGGATGTGAATTTTGTATTGACCTAAGAAATTTAAAATTCGTTGTAAATTGGTTGATCCCAGATAATCTAATTGAACCAAGGTAATTCATGAGGTTAGCAAATTATTTAGGAATGAAGTGTCTATTCAATGCACATTAGAAAAGGCAAGTATAACCTTTCAATTCATTGCAATTGAAAACCAAGTAACTGAAGCTTTGACATGAAAGAATTGTAATGCATCAATATTAAATCTAATGAAACT
>ML786815.1:262376-282225 GCA_009831015.1 Picea engelmannii | reverse complement strand
AAGGAACACTTCTCCAAATTGTCATATAGCTTGTGCTATCGTAGGGTACCCAATACTTGTTGAATGTGCTTCAAATGTTCCTCCCAGGTTTTGCTAAAGATGAGGATGTCATCCAGATATACGACCACAAAGGAGCTTGTGAATGGACGCAATATATCATCCATCATCCGCATGAATGTGGTCGGGGCGTTAGTCAAGCCGAAAGGCATGACCAACCACTCGAAGAGACCTTTAGACTTGAAGGTTGTCTTCCATACATCAATTTGCTCAATCGACACTTGGTGGCAGCTTGACTTCAGATCAATCTTACTGAAAAATTTGGTGCCCTAAAGCTGATCTAAAAGATTATCAATCCCGGGGATTGGGTATCGGTTTTTGATTGTGATCTTGTTCAGGGCTCTGTAATCAATACAAAGTTGCCATGTCACGTCCTTCTTTTGTACCAAAACAATGGGCTCCTGCAAGATGAGGAGCTAGTCTAATGTGGCCCTTCATAATTAACTTTTGGATTTGACACTTGATTTCTTCATTCTCCATAATAGAGTGCCTATACACAAGGCCATTTGGAAGAGGAGCCCTAGGTGTCAAATCAATTGAGTGCTTTGTTTGATAGTGCAAAGGCACCCCAATAGGTGAGGCAAATATGTCTTTGTGCTCTTCTAATATCTTGTCCCCCTGCTTCTGCTATGTAGAGAGACCTCGTGTAAAGGTTTTGGCGGTTGCAGTGACCTTCTGTTCACCTTCCAATTGGACTATAAAGAGGAAAAGTCTCCTGGTCTTAGAGACCACCTTTTTGCACTGCTTCGCAGAGATCAAAGAGACCATGGTAGTTGGGATTGCCTCCGATACCCTGTAGAGTTGACCTCCCAAAGTAATAATGACACTACGGGGCCTAGATTCATAAACAACATGACACTTCCACATATATGGTTGTCCTAAAAGAACATGACAAACTTCAAGGGGGCAACATCGCACAATACCTCGTCTTTGAAGGGTTTGATGCCAGTGCAAGCGACGTTATTGGATGATGTGGATGGTCCTTGAATGAGCCAATCGATGGTGTATGGTTGAGGGTGCGATGTCATTGTTAGGTTCAACTTCTTGATGACCTCTGTTGAGAGTAGGTTCCTTCTGGCTACCGCTGTCAATAATGAAATGGAGTGAGGTCCCCTTGACCCACATTTGTGAGTGGAAGAGGCGCTCCCCTTCTTCAGGCTCCTCTGGTTCTTCTGGTTGGACCTTTGTGGTAGCAATGGTGACACACTGGGTTTTGTGTCAATGATCCATTTTCCCTTATTCGGTTCCGAATCAGAGTCCGAGTCAACATATGACTCTGAGGCTTTCGTCTCAACCAACAATGATTGTTTGTAGCAACATTGATCAATGTTGTGCAAGGGATTTTGTGGAACTCGCACCACTTTCCCGTGTCCTTCTTTGACTTCCCGTTACCCTTCTTTGCTTGTGGCTTGGACTGGTTGTCCTGGGGGTGGCCATCCTTGTTTCTTCCTTTTCTTTGGGAGTTAGGGCCACCTTTACCGTGCTTCTGCTGTGACAGGTTTGCATAATTGAAATCCCTCTTATTCTTTTGCTCGATCTTGAAAACATATTGGTAAGTGGCTCCTAGTGAGGAGATGTCTAGGAATCCCATATCTGTTTGGATGTACCTATGTAGGCCACTGCGGTACTTTAGAACCAAGTGTCGCTCAGAGTCTTTAATACCCAAATTTTTGTGCAAGGTATGAAAGATGTTGGTGTACTCTGACATCCTCTGGTCTCTCTCTTGATGCAGAGTTGTCCATCTCGTGAGGTAGTATTGCTCCTTGAGGGAATTAAAAAAAGATGCCCAAGTGGCTCTTGGCCCAAAAATTGTAGACTCATCTTCGACATGTTGCTCATAGTATGTCTCCCACCAATCTATGACATGGAGAAGGGATTTAAGGAGAAGGTGATTTTTTAGTGTTGGAAAACTTTTGGACAGAGAAATAACCCTCTAGCAGAGTTAACCATTTTTCTATAGTGTTGGTGTCTATCTGGCATTCAAATAAAGGAATATCAAAGTTAACTTGTAGCTTAAAGGGCGTTGCACCTCCGAAGTCACTGTTGGTTGAAGGTGCCTCCATTGTCATTGACAACCGTCGAAGGTTCTGGAAGAAATTATCCATCATCTCGTGCCTCTGTAGCGCGAGGGATTCCTCGAGCAACAGTTTGATAGGATCTCTTGCTCCGTCGTCTCTCTTTTCTTCTGCCATGGGAGGCTACTTGGGCCGATGGGAGTGTTCTTCCCCAAGCTCAACCAGTTCGAGACCCAACTCTCGATAGACAAACCTCGTCGGGGACATGCATAGAGAAACAACAAAGTGCAGATTGCTCTGATACTAGTGATCCAGATTATATTGAGAATGACATGAAGGCAAAGATATAACAAGGAAACACAAAGATATTGCAAGAAACACAATAATATAGTTAAACTTAGATTCTATTAATGTCTGTCTGGAATACAAAAGACTATAAATTGCAAAGCGCACAAGCTAGCTAGAATGGTGGTAGCTTATCTCTGAAGAGATAGATGTGTTGGCTATGCTCATTCACTAGAAGTTGATTACAAAGAGGTCGAAAAGGCCTTTTAATATAAAGCATCAATGAGAAAACCCTAAACATAAAAAACCCTAACTTCAGAAGATGAAACACCAAAAGGTTCGTGGGCCCCGATGTGGTTAGTTGATATGTCAACTTCCCGGGGGCACAACTTTTGCATGCGATCTCCGTTTGGGGTGCTCAGTAGCCCGTTAGAAAGGTCTAACCGAGAAGTACACATTCCGTTCATTCTAGTATCACCTTTACATGCTAGGTGCTGCCACGCCAAAAAACGTTGTTTACGGCCTCAAAACTGCCCTCAAAGTTTGGGACCTGAAAACCATAGAAAAACTGCCAAGATATGGAACCATTATGAATTAGTGGAACAAGTGGGTGGCCATCGGTATCCACTTGGATCAAACTCTTTCTTTGTGGATGCGATACAACTTCCATTGTTTCCTATTATCAACAGATCATATACATACACTGCAAGATATACCACAATTTTCCCAACTTTCTTGACAAACATAGTTGCATCGTCAAGATTGAAGTGCTTGAAATTCAATTTCAGAAGATGCTCAATTAGCTTTTCATACTAGGCTTGCGGTGCTTGTTTCAAGCCATATAAGGATTTACTGAGCTTGCATACTTTCTGTTCTTGTCCCTTCACGACAAAACCTTCTGGTTGATACATGAAGACATTCTCTTTCAAGTCTTCATTCGAGAATGCAGTGTTCACAACCATTTGAGGATTTTTCCATCCATTATGTCATACCAAGGAAAATAGAGTACAGATGGTAGCCCATTTTGGTGTGGGGGAAAAAGTCTCCTCATAAGCAATACCTTCTTTCTGTGCAAATCCTTTTGCCACGAGCCTTGCTTTGTGCTTGTCAAGTGAGCCATCTGATTTGTACTTGTTCTTGAATATCCACTTGTAGCCAATCAGTTTGGTTCCCAATGGAGGATCCACCAACTTCCATGTCCCATTCTTGACGAGAGCATCATATTCCTTCTGCATGGCTTCTTTCCACTCATCATGAGAAGTGGCTTCTTCAAAGGAAGTTGGTTCAAAGTTAGTAGATAAATTCAAATCACAATCATATGAAGCATCCATGTCATCTACATCATTTGAATTTGAATTATCTACATCACCTCCATCTTGTCCCGAGGAACTTCTGGTTCCTATCTTTCTAGCCTCATCATGATGAACACTTTCAAGTGTTTTTATAAGCCATTTTGGTGGACCTTTTTGAGATGGTCTAGGTTGCTCACTTGATTGAGATGATGCTAAATTCTCATCAAGACTCAACTTTTCATTCCTCTCAATCACATCATTCAAATGAACTTCAGGTTTTGATGAAGTGGCTGGAACTTCTTCATGAGGGGGAGATGGTGCTTCAAAAGGAGATTCTAGAGTTTGATCCAAGATAAGGATGCCCCTTCAAGATGTGGAATCTTGTCATCAAATTCTTGATATTGCTTTACATGAGTGAATTTGTCCAATTGCTCAAGATTCAAGAAAGATTACATCTCTGGAAAGAATGGATTTCTTGTTTACCTCATCGTAAAGACAATATCCTTTGGTGGTATTTAAGTACCCCAAGAAGATGCACTTCTAACTCCTTGCATCAAGCTTGCTTCTTTGTTCCTTAGGAATTAAGGCATAGAAGGTGGAACCAAAGACCTTGAGATGCCTCACCGAAGGAATGCGGCTATACTGCATTTCATGAGGAGTCTTGTTTTCAAGAGCATGGGATGGACACCGGTTTTTCACATAAACTACACATAGAATTGCATCATCCCAAAACACCAATTTTACATTTTTGAAAAACATCATGGAACAAACCATATTTAGGAGAGTCCTGTTCATTCTTTCAGCTACACCATTCTGTTGAGGATTGTATGGAACCGTGGTTTGATGTTTGATCCCATGTTGACATAGATAGTTTCCAAATTCATTAGATGTATATTTTCTTCCATTATCAGTGTGAAGAGAGCCAATAAGAGACCGAGCTTCATTTTGGATCCATACATGAAAATTTTTAAGAGTTTCAAAAGCTTGTGATTTTTGTTTCAACAAGTACACCCAACACATCCTGGCATAATCATCAACAAAAGACATGATATATTTATTGTCATTTGCAGATGGAACATGCATAGGGCCACACAAATCATAATGTATCAATTCAAGTTTTCTACATGCTCTGGAAGCAAAATCATGAAATGGTTGTTTCCTATGCTTTCGAAGGATGCAAGCATCACATTGCTTCAGGTTCCTAGGAATATTAGGCAAACCAGAAACACCATTCTTTTTCAACAAAAAAAGGTTGTCATAATTAATGTGAGTAAATATAGCATGGTGCAAGAGACTAGATGCCATTGTACCTTCATTGTTATGAGAGAGGTATGCGAAATTCTGTGTATGAGCAGATGTCCCTTTAAACTTCAGCAGTGTTCCATCTTCCATTCCGGTCATGACAACCATGTTGTTAGAAACCTTCCTTATTTTGACTTTGCCATTGAAGATATGAATAGAGTGGCCTTGCTGTTGGATTTGCACAAGGGACAACAAGTTCCTTTGCAGCTCAAGAAGATAGAGAACATCATGCAGAAGCAAATATGGGAGTCCAAGCAATTTAAGCCCCATGGTGCCAATTCCCGAAGGTTTGCGACTTGATTTATCTACAAAATAAACTATGCCATCTACATTTTCATTGAAATCTTCGAAGAAGTCTCTTCGGAAGGTCATGTGGCAGGTTGCCCCTGTGTTAAGATGCTATGCATCTCTAGAAGAAGAAAATGAAGTGTTAAACAAATATTCAGTTACTCCTATATTGCAATGGACAACAATGTAATGAGCAGATTCTAGTGATTTACCTTTCGCGTGATCTGATGTTTTACCTTTGTCTTCTTTATGATTATGTTTGTCTTTGATCTTCTCCCATGGGACTTTGCAGTCATTCACTTCATGTGACCCATTCCTTTCGCAACGGGTACAATGAATATTAGATCTCTTGCCTTGGTTGTGTCTACCCCCTTGCCTCCAAAATTCTTTCTTCCATGTCCTCTTTTGCTGCCTTCTCCTTTAAAAGAATCATGTGGTTGACTCTTCTCTTTTTGAGCAAGGCGCATAGTCTCACCAGTGGATTGGGTTGACTTCTTTCCAAAGGATTTCTCACGTTCTGCAGGTTTATCCACCAAAGTGTCAAATGTCATGGATTTCATTTGACCACTAGCTTGCAAAGATTCAAGGTAGTGAGAATATGCAGGGTAGAGGGCCTTAATGAAGGCTATGAGAGGGAGTTCTATCTTCACTCCGGTGGCTTCAACGTCATGCATTATGGATTTGATTTCATAAGCTAAAGCCATAGGCTTATCATTCTTCGACTCTAGGTTGAAGAGCTTCACCAATGATTGTATGAGTTCCAATTCCGAGTGTCATACAAATCCTTCAATTTATTCAAAGCACCACAAGAGTCATTAATGGAAACAATATGGTGGCTCACCTCTTCACTCACTGTTGCAACAATCACATCATATGCTTTCTAGTCTTTGTCTTATCATATGGCATGCTCCTTGTATGATGTAGGAATGGTTAGTGTGCTACTCTTTGGATGTGCTTCTCTGGCAGTTGATTCGACTTCTTCTTCACTGGAAGCTGATTCGACTTCTTCTTCACTGGCAGTTGTTGCTTCACAAATGCTATTCCACAAGTTGTTGAAGATGAGAGTGTGTTTGATCTTTCTGTTCCATTCTTGATAATTTTCTTTACCAGTCAACACCATGCCGACGATGGAGATGAGAGAATGCATTTTTCAATAGAACTCTTCACAACTGGTGAATTAAAACCGAATGCAAAAGTAGGTGGAACTTTGATATTTTCATTCTTGATTTATGCCAATGTTCCCACGTCCTTCTAGATGGCGATTTCCTCAAAATACGACGCCTCTGCTCCACTCTTGCAAAAACACTCAATGTCCGTTTTTCTGAACTCTGGACAAATGCTATTATGTGATCTCGTAATTGCTCTCTTCCCTTTGTTTGATTGTTGTTCATTGCACTTTTAGATACTCTTTCACAACCAAACTTAGATGCTTCTCACCTGATTGCGTGGGTTAGGGTCACTTCTTCATTGTAAAAAAGAAAAACAAACATATTTCTCCCGTCTCTTCTCTTCTAGATCATGAATTCACTTCTTCATATGATCTCCATGCTCAAATGGCAGAACAATTATGGTCTTTCCCGACTTCCCTTTTCCTCTATACAAATGCAACGGGTGGCTTCTTTGGAGTAAAGAACCAACAACGACATTGGAAGAAGCGAGCATATTATTTCCAATCTACTTCCATTGTACAAAAAAAGACTTTAGTTTCCATCCATGAGCTTGTGGGAGGGAAACGAGACACCACAGATTTGTTGCCTTCAACCACTCAGTCAAGGGTTCTTCAAGTTAGTTAAATCTTTGCGACACAACAACAATTTGCAGGGGGCAACAACAATAGTAGTAGGAGATCCATAAGGAATAGATGAGTCACAAATTGATCTACAAACTTCATGCCAGATCAACTGATTTTACAAAATCCTAACCCGTCCCATGCTTTGTAGTGCCGCCAACGCACAACGAACTCGATGGGAAACCTGGCAGAGGTTGAGGCCTTGCTCTTGACGCCTATCGATTCATGACGCAAGTCGTCCACAACTGTTTCCTAAAGCCCCTCGTCGAGGATAGTTGCAGAGGTCGAGGGTATGATCTGATACCTAGAGAATGAAGAGAGAAGATTAGGGTTTCACACAGAGAGAGGATTTATGAGCGGGAGAGTAAGAAAAATGAGGGCACATTTAGAGATGAGCTATGAAATGGAATACGGATGGGCACAAAGAATCAAATAGAGGGACAAACAACATAGACGACATAGGGACATTTTTTGAACATGAGAGGAGAGGAAAGGACAAGAGAAACGAATCATGGAGTTAAACTGCTGTGGCTCTGATACCCCTAACAAGCTAGGTATGGCAAAAGTTGTAACTCCACACATGATGATTTGCATTAAATACAATACGGATTCACTGTTGGTCTTCCCCTTTCGAGTGACTCTTCCTATCACCTACAACTCCTCATATTTCTCCTAAGTCATATTTACAATGATATTTACACAAGTAATGCAATCACAGGGATTACTTATCCAACAAAGTCAACTCTTTTGACCAAGCTCAAGTCAAACTTGGTCAAACTCTTATCTAACCAGTTTACCCCTAACAAGCTAGGTATGGCAAAAGTTGTAACTCCACACATGATGATTTGCATTAAATACAATATGGATTCACTGTTAGTCTTCCCCTTTCGAGTGTCTCTTCCTATCACCTACAACTCCTCATATTTCTCCTAAGTGATATTTACAATGATATTTACACAAGTCATGCAATCACAAGGATTATTTATCCAACAAAGTCAACTCTTTTGACCAAGCTCAAGTCAAACTTGGTCAAACTCTTATCTAACCAGTTTAACTTGGGAGTACTTGGGAATATCCTTTGAGTCTACATAAAGCTTGAGTCTTAACTGTGAGATTTTGAGGGCATTTTTAAAGCTAAAGAATGGCATTTTTTTCTTCATGTTTGCACTCATTGTCGTGTTTTTCTCTATAAGGGTGAATTTTCTTCTATTTTGACTATCACTAGAGATCTTAGAGTTATAGAGGATTTGTATAAATTTGGAATCCCAAAAATCCTTGGAATAATACTGTCCACTTTTTAATATAGATTTAAATACTAAAGCTCATGTCTATGCTTTTCATTATAGTTTTATGGATTTGTTATGATATGAAATGAATTTGTTATGAATGGCTAGTTCTTTAATGACATCTTGAATACTTTATGCATTTATTACTATGCCTATTTATTGCCCGAGTCTTCTGTTGAGTACTCCTAAATTGAATTAAAGATTCCACTCTTTGGGTTTGTCGATTCGTTGTAGAGTCCAAGTCACATGACATGGTGATTGACTGCATAACAAGTTACTCATTTCAGTCACTACCTTCATTTATTTTAGGTACCTATTCCAATACCATTTTATCCTCATCGTCTTATATTTTTCTAGTTCTTTATGGACCCTTCATAACGAGATTCCACTCTCCTAGATCCCATAATAATATAATAAAGATTTCAATTATACTTCATAGCCAAGGAAGATACAATTATACCATCTATTATACAACTTACATCTATTCTTCTTAAGTACTTATGCATATGCCACGCTGTCGAATATCCTTACATGTTTGACAATTAATGTCGCTCCAATATTCTTCCATAGTTATAATGCTTATAACTTTTACCAAGCATTGATTTATCAAATACGCTTGGTGCTACTCCAACATTATTCCATATTTATACTCCTAGCTTTTGTCGGGCATTGATTTATCAAATATGTTGCGCAGTGAACAACTTCTTCTCAGAATTCTTTTCAAAAGTCCTTTTCTTTTAGCATACAACGAGCCATATCCTAATGGTCTAATTCTTCCCTTCACAACACAATTTTGTTGAGGTGTGTATGCAATGGTAGACTTTTGTTGTATCCCTTGATTCTTATAATTGTTGTCGAATTCTAATAACTTGTATTATCCACTATTGTTGGATCTTAATGCCTTAGTCCTCTGTTCACTTTGCTTCTTTAGCTCTACTCGAAATTTCAGGAATGTATTGAATACATATGATGTATCCTTTAGGAAACATACCAAAATATTTTGACTATAATCATCAATAAATATTATAGATCATTTTTCCATTCCAAGAGATATAGTTCTCATGAGATCACACAAGTTTATATGCACAAGATCCAATCGATTCTTGGCACACCATGTAATTCCTTTGGGTAATATCTCTTGAGCTTGTTTATCCATCTTGTATACCTCATATTTCTTCCAACCTCTTGGTTTTGGGTAATCCATGTACCATATTCAATCTATTCAATATAGACAAACCCTAAAAGTTTAGATGTCAATATCTCAAATGCCATAGCTTTTTCACTGATTTTATAGATATAGTGAGTGTCATCTTATAGTGGCATGATTGTCAATCTATACAAGCCATCTTCTTCAAATACTTCGACAACAACCTTATATCCTTTTTTGAATTATATGTTATTAGACACTTATCTTGGTCAAATTTTATTTTGTTTTTCATCTTAGCTATATAGCTGGAAAACAACAAATGGTTCTTTAATCTAGAATCAAAGACCACCCTACATAGTTGCTTTATTTGACCATATTGCATACAGTGGAACAACGCCTTTTGGACCTTTGATTGCATATGCAGTATCATCCTCAAGCTTCTTAAAAATACCTTGATTATTCTTTGACAATTTTTGAAACCATTTTCCTTTGTTCCATATGCATACTAGTACTAGAATCAATGTACCAAACTTTGCATGAGTTGTTCTTTGTCATCATGGACATTTAAAATGCATTTTATCTTTGCTTTGGTGGTTTCTTTTGCATTGCACTATAAGTAAATGAATGCTCATCATTTTCTTCACTAGACAACTTATGTCCTTATCCTTCTTGCAACAACAATCACTCAACTCATCAAATGAGGTAGATTTTCTAGTTGAAGTTAAAATAGTTAGGGATATTTGATATGATTACAATAGTATATTGAAGGCAATAAACACTAGTTCTTTATTTTTCATCTTCTCCCCAATTACTATCAATTGGCCTTTGACATCCATCAACGTTATTGTGAAGTTTGTGATTTGTTCTCCATTGGCCATATGAACATTATAGACTTGATTCTTGACCATCTTGTATACATTGGAACACCGCCGTTTCCTTTGACTACATATGCAATATCATCCTCAAGCTTCATAAATATACATTGATTATTCTTTGACAATTTTTGAAACATTTTTCCTATGTTCCATATGCCTACTATTTCTAGAATCAATGTACCAAAATTCACATGAGTTGTTCTTTGCCATGATGGACATTTAAAATGCATTTTATCTTTGCTTTTGGTGGGTTCTATTGCAATACACTATTAGTAAATGCATGCTCATCATTTTCTTCACTAGACACTTTATGTCCTTATCCTTCTTGCAACAACAATCTCTCAACTCATCAAATGAGGTAGATTTTCTAGTTGAAGTCAAAATAGTTAGGGATATTTGATATGATTACAATAATCTATTGAAGGCAATAAACACAAGTTCTTTATCTTTCATCTTCTCTCCAATTATTGTCAACTGGCCTCTGACATTCGTCAACGTTATTATGAAGTTTGTGATTTGTTCTCCGTTGGCCATATGAACACTATAGACTTGATTCTTGAGAAACAACTCAAATTCTTATTTGGGACTTCATACAAGTTCTAGAATTTTATCCATACCTTGTTTGCAGTCTTAACATCTCGAATTTGCGGGATGATGTGTTCTTTGACTAACAAGCCTAACACTACCATTGCATCCTCATTTCTTTACTCTTACTACTCCAACTCATCTTTATCCATGGTAGGTAGTGTTAAAATTTCACTTAAGCAATTAAGTGTATTTAGTATTCTTTAACTTTTAACAATTAGAACAATAACTGCATGCATCAAGATCATTGAAAGAAAGACATCCACAGTATACACAAGATTTATCTTGGGAAACCCTCTTGGGGGAGAAAACCCAACAAAGCTTCTTCAATATAGATTCGTCAACAAGTACAACGTCTCTCTCCAAGGGAGATCTCACAAAACAAAAGATAACCAGAAGATAGACCAGAAACCCTAACCAAAACAGAGTAGCGCACCACTAGACCAAGATAGACCTCCAACAAATAATCAAAACCCTTCACCAAAATACTCTTACTCTGTAGCTGCATCTCCTCCTCAAACTTGCACACTTTTCCTTGAGAGAGAACTTGCGTTGTGTGTGTACTTCAAGTGAGGCACCTAGCCTCTTATAAATACAAGTTGAGCCACCTAGAATTAGGTCAGGGCCGACTTGTACACTTTACACTTTCTAATTTACATTTGACTTTTACAAAGGCACAATAGGGACGACTTTACAAATACAACATAATATTATTCTTAGGGTTTTGACTTGGTCTAATACAATTAAATACAATAAGAATATCTTCTGAAGCTACTCAAACTTCAACACTCCCTCTTAGCAAGGAAGGTATTCTTCTGGCACAATCGACAAGATTGCTTCTGCAGTTCCGTACACTTGACCATTGACTTGTTGACTTTCCATGAATCTATATTGAAGAAGTTTTGTAACCATGTCATGCAGCCAAGGTCTCATCATGCTTTCGTGCTTTATTTCATCACAGGGCTTTAACTCACCAACTCACACAAAATTTGGCATCTAGTTCATACAGAACTAGTAACTCGTCAGTTCACATGAAATCTGACATCTAGTTCATAAATAAACAGTAACTCGCCAGCTCACACATAATTTGACATCTAGTTCATAAAGAACTAGTAACTCGTCAATTAACACAGAATCTGACATCTAGTTCATAAAGAACTAGTAACTCGTCAAATCACACAAAATTTGGCATCTATTTCATAAAGAACTAGTAACTCGTCAGCTCACACAGAATCTGGCATCTAGTTCATAACGAACTAGTAACCTTTGGTTGGCACACCAGACAACCTGTCCACATCAACCAAACATCTAATCACAAGGATTAGGTGATGTAGTGCGCACACACTACCCATCTAGCCCAAGGTTAGGAAACACCTCCAACCACACAGGTTGGCCCTCCAACTTGAAAAGATGGGAAGCTCGCCAACCTTGAAGGCTTGGCATCTGCTGACCTTGTGCGAGGTCATGCTGACTGGTGCCACAGTGAGTAACGTGCCCGTGAATGACTACCTGCTGCTACTGCCACATGCTGATGTTGTTGCCCTGTAATCACATCTGTAACTCATCACTCCCTCTTACTAGGGAAGTCCTTCTGGACCACACCAAGTTTGTCTCTGAAGTACACAAACTTCACTCTCGACAGAGGCTTGGTCAACACGTCTGCTATTGGCTCATCTATAGCAACAAACTAGAGCTTCACTGCTCCCTTCTGCACCATATCTCTGATATAATGGTACCTGGTCTCGATATGCTTGGACTTGTCATGAAACACTGGGTTCTATGACAACTTCACACAACTTTGGTTGTCACACCAGATACAATTCGCCTCTAACTCAAGATCAAACAATCCTGCAAGCAAATTTTGAAGCCACATTGCTTTGCCGCTCGCTGAACACGTTGCTATATACTCTGCCTCAGCCATACTGAGTGCCACACTAGTCTGCTTCTTGCTAAACCATGAAATCATAGCTGATCCCAAACTGAAGCAACATCCAAATGTACTCTTCCGGTCTACAACACTACCGGCCCAATCTAAATTAGTAAATCCTTGCAGGCTTATCTCAGGATCCGATACATATCTGAGTCCATAATCAATTGTACCTTTCAGGTACCTCATCACATGTTTTGTTGCAATCAAGTGAACACCTCTCGACTCAACCATATACTGACTCAATGTGTTCACCACAAAACATATATTTGGCCTTGTGTTCGTTAAGTACATCAACGAACCAATCATCTGTCTATATATGGTGTCATCCACTGTCTCTGAAGATGTATCACTCAATAGCTTTAGATTTGTCACCATCGGTGTAGGCATGGCCTTGCAATCCATCATTCAGAATATTTTCAGAATCTCTACAACATATTTTCCTTGCTTAAGGAAACTCTCACTCGGTCTCTATGCCCATACCTCTAGACCTAAGAAGTAATGCATCATACCCAGGTCTTTCATCTCGAATTTTGTAGCAAGCTTCCTCTTACTTTCAATGATGAGCTTCTCGCCTCCTGTTAAAAATATGTCATCCACATATAACAATAATATCACTGGTCCACCATCTACAATCTTGTAGTAAAGGTTGGAATCTATTTTACTCTTGGTAAATCCCAAGCTCATCAGGAAACTGTCAATTCTACCATACCATGCCCTAGGTGCTTACTTCAATCCATACAAGGCTTTCTTCAATCTACATACATGTGTCTGACTGTGATGTGTCTCGAAACCTTGTGGATGCTCCACATACACTTCCTCTTCTATTACACCGTTTATAAAAGTTGTCTTTACGTCCATCAAGTGTACCTTCCACTTCATTACTGCAACTATCACAGGTGTAGCTCTAATCGAAGTGTATCTTGCCACAGGAGAAAAAGTCTCCTCATAATCTATTCCTTCTTTTTGGTAGAAACCACAAGCTACAAACCTTGCTTTGTACTTCTTGACACTGTCATCTGTTGAATGCTTCGTCTTGTAAATCCACTTGGAACTTACCATTGTCTTCTCTTTCGGTCTCAAAACCACATCCCAAACATCATTCTTTACAATGGATTGGTACTCTTCAATCATGGCATCCTTCCATTCTTTCCTCTATGCAGCCTCTTCATAATTGGTAGGCTCAACATAAATAATAATGTCACGTAACTGGAGTATGCTCGTGGTCTCTTGCTTTCTCTGAAGGATCCATCTGGAGCACCATACTTCTCTACATCCTGAATAATTTCTCGAGCCCAAGCTGATCTTCTCTTCTTATTATTCATCTCTCGGGATGAATCTGCAGGTCTTTGTGGTTCTTCCATATCATGATATTTTAGTACAACATCATCGCTTGCATCTGTATCTGCAACTTTGGGAACTTCAGGTTCCTCATCATGGACCTCATTTGAATGATTATGTATCGATCTATTGAAAGTTGCATCCTCATCGAAGATGACATCTCTGCTAGTCTCAATCTTTCGGTGACCAGGGATGTAGACTCTGTATACCTTCGATGTCTCACTATATCCAACAAATATACCCTTCTTTCCTAAAGGGTCCAACTTCGATCTCTTGTCCTTGGAGACATACACATATACTGGACAACCAAATATCCTCAGGTGGCTGACCTCTGGCTTTTCTCCTGTAAACATTTCTTCCGGTGTCTTGTTCCCAAGTACACGGTGGGGACTTATGTTCTGTACATATACTGTGGTCCTAGCTGCTTCTGCCCATAGATGCACCGATAAATCTTGGTCATGAATCATGGCCTTTACTGCTTCCATGATTGTACGGTTCTATCTTTCTGCCACACCATTCTGCTGAGGATTGTAGGGAGTAGAGAGCTCCCTCTTAATCCCAACTTCTTTGCAAAATGCCTTGAATTCATCTGATGTGAATTCTTCTCCATTATCTGACCTTAAGATCTTTATCTTCTTCTCAGAAATATTTTCAACAAGTACCTTGAATTCTTTGAACTTGTTGAATACTTCACTTTTATCTTTCAAAAAATAAATCCAAGTTTTACGTGAGAAATCATCAATAAATGAAACATATTATGCATACCCTCTAAGTAAAGTGGCTGACATCGGTCCACACACGTCTAAATGTATGATGTCCAAGGTTCCTTTGGCTTTGCTATCACTACTTGGAAATGGTTTCTTCATGTACTTGCCTTGTGCACATCCCTTGCATATGCCTTCATGATTCACTTGGATTTCTGGCAGACCTGTCACCATCTTGCTCACGATAGGTAATTCTTTGTAATGAATGTGAGCAAATATTCTATGCCATCGCTCACTTGGAGTAATTGTGTTGTGTACTAATGCTAAGTTTGAATGTCCCTTCAATTTGTATAAACCTCCTTCTTGAACACCAATAACCACACCATCATCAATAGACTTTCCTCTTGGCCACATGAGAACTTCACCATCAATGAAAACAACTATGAATCCTTTCTCATTCAAAACTGAGTTAGAAAGGAGATTCTTCTTCAAACCAGGTACATACAAAACATCCTTCATCTTCATAGATTTTCTGGAATCCAATCTGTAAGATGCTTCTCCTACTCCTTTAATGGGATACTGATAGTCATCACCAAGCTTCACCTTGTGAGGCGAATCCTTCTGAACTAATTCTGAGAAAGAATCCTTATAACCTGTCATGTGCTTAGAAGCGCTACTATCAATAAGCCATGTGTCACTTCCATGAGTAGCTGTACCTGTAAGAGCTAATATCAATACATATTCTTCGCTTGAGTCATCTTCTTTGGCTCTCTCTTGATCAGGTTCAACTTCTTCTGCGACATGAGCATGTTGTCTTTTATACTTTCCTTTTCTGACTTGATCTTTTGAGTTGGGATAGTTTGTTGCAATGTGTCCCATATTCTAGCAGATGTAGCATCTGTAATTTGTGACATCCTTTTTAAACTTTTGTGTCTTTTGTAACCCATGAGGATTCTTGTGTGAGTGAACTTCTTTCTTGCTCTTTCCTTTTCTTGCATGAGTTGCTAGAGCTTGATTTTCCTCATCGCCTAGTTTCTCTTTTCTTGCTGCCAATCTAGCTTCTTCCTGAGTGCAATCAACCCATAGTCTGCTAAACTTTGTTAGTTTTCTTCTTGAACATATTCCCTGAATGAATGATTCCCAAGATCTCGGGAGACCATTCAATGTTGTCATTACCAATTCAACTTCTTTGATTGTGTCTCCAATGGCTTCAAGCTGTTCTTTGATTTGAGACACCCTTGTGAAGTAGGATTGAATGATTTTTGAACTTTGCATCTTCACATTCTTGAGTTATGTCCTCAAGGTCATCTTCTGGTTGATATTCTTGCTTCCATACAATCGAGATAGGGCATCAAAAATTTGCTTGGGAGTTGTCAATGATGAGACATGAGGGATCAAATGATACTTGATAGAATCAACAATGATTCTCTTTGCCTCGAGTAGACTCTTCTTGTACTTTGCCGTGGACACATCTTCCTCTAGTTATAGAACTTCTTCTTTGACGAAATCTTCTTGGTCATTCTCATCTAGAATGAGCATCACTCTATACATCCATGCTTAGAAGTTATCAACACCCTCAAGCTTCTCATCAAGCTTAGTTTTGGGAGTCATCTTTTCTTGGGATGAAAATATAATAAGAAAAATAAAAGCTTTTCAAAGAAAGGATTTTGAACTTATCAGAGAGTGTGCTATGTCATAGTGAACTGCTTCAACTTCAGTTTGCAACTGCCAAGACGTCTTGATCTAGGGTTTATGAGAAAACCCTAATTTTTCAAAATGAGAATTTTGAAATTCTGCTCTGAGGGAAAGATGCACCCTCCTTAGTTGAGCTGCTTGATGGCTTTACTTTGACCAACGTCCTTCAGAAAGAGGGTGGCGTCATCACCTAGGGTTTTATGTAGAAACCCCAATTTTTAGAAACTGCAAAACTGGTCTAGGGAAAAGGTGTGCTAGTGTTAGGAGAGTCTTCCTATGAACTTGTTTTCCCCAACGAGTTCCTCTAGACTGTGAAAATGGATTCTTTTAGGCCCGCTCTGATACCATGTTAAAATTTCTCTTAAGCAGTTAAGTGTATTCAATATTCTTTAACTTTTAACAATTAGAACAATAACTGCATGCATCAAGATCACTGAAAGAAAGACATCTACAGTATACACAAGATTTATCCCGGGAAACTCTCTTGGGGGAGAAAATCAAGCAAAGCTTCTTCAATATAGATTCGTCAACAAGTACAATGTCTCTCTCCAAGGGAGATCTCACAAAACAGAAGATAGAACAAAAACCCTAACCAAACCAGTGTAGCACACCACTAGACCAAGATAGGCCTCCAACAAATACCCAAAACCCTTCACCAAAATACTCTTACTCTGTAGTTGTGTCTCCTCCTCAGACTTGTGCACTTTTCCTTGAGAGAGAACTTGTGTTGTGTGTGTACTTCAAGTGAGGCGCCTAGCCTCTTATAAATGCAAGTTGAGCCACCCAGAATTAGGTTAGGGACGACTTGTACACTTTACACTTTCTAATTTACATTTAACTTTTACAAAGGCACAATAGGGCCAACTTTACAAATACAACATAATATTATTCTTAGGGTTTTGACTTGGTCTAATACAATTAAATACAATAAGAATATCTTTCGAAGCTACTCAAACTTCAACAAGTAGTTCTTGTCCTTCAACCAACTTCTACAATTTCTTGCCCATCAATAAACTTCGAACGTTGTACTTCCAAACTACGTAGTTATTTTGGATATTTGATACAATTATAACATACTATTCAAGGAAATAAAAAAACTAGCTCTCTATCTTCCACCTTCTCATCAATTTCTATCAAAAGGTATTTGATATCCTTTAACCTTATTGTGAAGTTTGTGATTTGTTTTCAATATCCATTTGATTCTTGAGAAACAACACTCAAATCTCATTTAGGTTTTCATACAAGTTATTTAAGTTTACCCAGATCTGATGAGCGGTATCAACATCTCAAATTTGTTTGTTGATGTGATCAATGACTGACAATCCTAACAAAGCCTTTACATCCTCATTTCTTGGCTTTTACTACAACTCAACTTTATCCATGGGAGGTTCTTCTTCTCAACAATTTCTTACTATTCAATAGACTTGAATTTTGTACTTCCAAACTACATAGTTCTTTCCATCAACCTTTTGTAAAATATAAGGATTCGAGATGTTGATGCCATCTTCCCCATGCTATGCACAATTCTTAGCTATCCATAATTTTACACATTCCTTACTAAACTTTAAAATTTTCAATTATGGACTTTAAATCACAACATTTTTCTACGATCTACATCATGAGCTCTTACACCATGTTAGAGAATCTCAAGAACCATCACTATTTTTATACCATATTAGAGATTGAATTCAAATTGATATAATAGTTTTGATATCATACATAGAGTACACACCATTTTTAAGCACGAGAGATTAAAAACCAAATAATTTTTATTCACTATCGAGTTTTATAAAAGTAGACACAAAATAATAAATAGATGTATGACTCAAAGACCCTTATAGTTTATAGTTGACATCCCTCCCAATGCCTTTGTGACATACTTCAGTAAGGCTCACTCTATTCTAGACTCATCTCTCACTGTTGTTAGCCATGCAATGATTCATGTATTTATTCTCAACTATTAGGGTTTTCTTTTGTAATGAACTTTGATCCATACCATTCTAGATATCCAAGTTTCTCTTTTCTTTCGTGGTAAATTTCAATTGTGGCGTCTCAATTGCATTTTCTTAAGAATTCCTGGAACTACTTCAAGGGTTTACTCCTTTTATTTTGAGTTGTTATTTTCCTCTTTTCCCATTAATGCTTATCAAGTTTCCACTCAACATATGCCAAAATATGCCGCAATGACTAAACTTAGTTGGTTTTTCACTTAGCAATGGTTTTATCCTTATTAACACTTCCATTTCGACACTTGCTTTTTTGCTTCATGGTTTTTTTCCTACCGCTCCCAAACCTTTGACTAATGACACATTTGAACTTGTATTGTCAATGTTGACACTACTTCATTGACACTTTTCTTTTGCCATTAGACACTCAAGGTTGTCAACCCTTGCTACATTGTTGCCTTCTTATTGTCACCTTGTTCACACTTTTGTCAATAATTTGAGCTTCATAGTTGTTGACCCAATCTAGCATATTGGTTCCTTCTTGTATACTTCTTAACAAATAATTTTTTTCCGGGGATGATAAGAAATCTGACTTCAATAACCTTTTTTTATATATTGATATATATTATTTTGAATTAATACACATTTTCTTTGTTTCAACCACATGAAATTAACTTTATAGGGTTAATGTCGCTTTGGCAATTTATTTGATCTAAAATTTTCTCACTTTTAGTTTTGTTTTAAATTAAGATTAAAGGAAAGAAGGAGTATTTATTAGCACATTGTATTGTGCATTCCATACCTAAGATAGGTGTTAGTTTTGAAAATTTTGGTAATTATGTATTATTGACAAAAACAAATAAGTTTATCATAAAATTTGAGCATTTACTTTATTTGAAGTTAAAATTATTTGACTTAGCACCATAGTAAGATGTATTCCCTATAATGCAATATTATAAGACAATTTGATAATTAAAGCACCATACTTGAGTAATAATAACCTTACCAATATTAGTTATTATAGAGAATGCTAGTTATTGTAGAGAATGAAGGTTGGTCATGAGTTAATTGTTGTAGAGAATGAAGGTTGATCATGTGTTAGACCATTTAATATATTAGTCATTTGAATAAAATGATTGTGTCCCAAGTTTGAACAACTTTCAACGTTGAGTATATGTTTAAAGTAAATTATTACAAGTATTTATGAATGATTCCAAAGCTTAAGTGGTTCATAAGTCATAAGAATTTGATCAATGATTAAATACCACTTTGCCTTAAAACAATTTGTTGGAAATTAGTAGTCAATTCACCAAAA
>ML786815.1:243631-256513 GCA_009831015.1 Picea engelmannii | reverse complement strand
GTAATTGTATAAGGACCAAATCCCCTTTTGCGGATTGGTCATCGGACAATTACAAAGTGCAGAATAAGAAGTCGGCCCCAACAGTTATAATGGAAGGCCCAAAATTAATTAAAGGTGGGTTTACCCACCCAGAGTGAGAGGTTGGCCCTGCCAGATGGTGACTCTTCACACGTGCCAGATTGATATAAATAAGAGGCTAGTGCCTCACTTCTTAGACACACTTCACTTGCTCATTATCTTATGAGGCAAGCTGCAATTGGAAGTTGGAGAGAGGAGAAGAAGGGTGGTGCATCTCTTGGGGAGGACTTTCTGTATTGGTTTGAGTTATCTCTTGAACATTGTATAAGCCATTTATGATAAGGAAATTTTTGCTGGGTTTTCTTCCCCTAGAGGGTTTCCCAAGATAAATGTTGTGTCTCTTGTGAATGTATATTTCTCAATGATCTTGTTCTTATTATGCTCTTATCTTATGAAATGCAAAGAACTATGATAATGGCATAAAACATTAACACTAATCTCTATTAAACTTGAGTAATATTAATGCATATCTTTTATGTAGGAGCATCTCCAAAAATTTAAATCATCTACACCACTATCTCTTTTTATAATATTTAATGACTAATTGCTTGAGTTATTTGAATTTATTCTTCAATATAATAGTTTTCATAGATGAATGACAAGTAGTACATAGAAGGCACTTACATTTCTCTTTTTATGATATTTAATGACTAATTGATTGAGTGATCAGAATCTATGCTTCAACATGATGTTTTTTTGATGACAAATACTACATAGAATACACTTATATAGATCTCATACTTGCTCATAGCTAATCATTCTAAATTTTTTTATGTCACTACATTTATTCTCTTTTATATAATTAATTTCAATTTTTATTTAGATATGTAGGTTTTCTCACATATATATATAGAAGTTTGGAAATTTATATGAATGTTTTTTTTTTGTGATAATTGCAATTTTTATATGGTCTTGTTTTATACCTTTATACATATGAAGAAATAATATTGGATTGCAATTGCATAAGCAATGTTGTTAACTCCATATTTATGTTTATGTTTAGGTGATATCAATTTGGCCACTTATCGATTTTCAAAAAAAGAAGGTATTGATTCTTCTATTGAAGGAGCCTCTTTAGATCAAGCAACAAATTTATCAAATCAAGGTTAAGGATAAAAATTCCATTAAAATTATGTAATATTAGTTTTACATTATATATATATTTTTTTTTGTTTTAGTTGCTTTTTTATTAAAATTTTTATTATTCTTTTAATGCAAATTTACATTATAAATACTAAGAACTTATTGTAAATAAGTATGCAATAAGTGAGGGTTTAATGCCAATTATATCTAAATGTGTTGACCATACCTCACCACCTTTAACATAAGAAGTCCACATAATTGGAAAATACAAAGAATGAAACAATGGAAGAATTGTGTTGTACACCTAAACACATACATTATCGAGAAAAGTCATATATCATTATTGTGTATGGCATATTTATTACAATTTCAAACATGTCCTCTCGCATAAGTCTTATATGTTATATAAAGCTAACCGAAAATGAATTCAATACTTGAATGTAGTTGAGACTTATATCTTATAATATAAATTAATGGGCATTATAAGTAGGATTGAGAGGGGAAACATTTCTCTTGAATTTTTATGAAAGGCATGTGAATGAAAAATACTTGTATGCTTTATCGTATAATGAAGGCACGTGCCTACCTTATTACATTTCAATTATGATATGTAACATAGTTTTTGTTTGTATGATGTATGCTTATTTTAAATTAACATTTTTACATTTAAGTATAATGTTTAACTATAATATTTATTGGATGATATTTGGTTCATTTAAATTAATTTTTTTTGCTAAACGTAACATAATTTTATTTTATAGTGATATGTGGTTTTTTTTATTAATATAATTATTTTTCATATTATAGAAAATAAGGGGTTTATTTTTTTCCTATGCAAGTATCATATTATAATTTTATGCTTTAGATATATACTTGAAAATTTTAGAAACTATGTTTTGAGCTTGTAATATATATACGATATTGATGATTAATTATTAAAATAAAATTTTGAAACACATTTATGATATATTTTTTCAACAAGTTTAAGTGATAGGTTTGGGACCAAGATCGATAACATAACCTATAGTAGACTTTTGATCATTAGGTTCGCCAACCCAATTAGAATAAGTGAAACCAATCAACAAAGGAGCCCCCCCTGAACTGCAATGTATCCAAAACTGAATTGTACCCCAGACAAACCAAAGTATCATTTTCAATACCTTCTAATGTCTCTCATGGGGTGTTTGCATATATTGGGAAACAAGACTAATAACAAAGGAAATATTAGCACAAGTATGAGTCAAATACAAGAGGCTACCAAGTAGTTGATAATACAAAGTGGTATTTACTTTGGGTGTAGTACAGGTGGCAACAAGTTTGACTTTGGATTGGAAGAGAGATGGGGCTGGTTTACAATTGTCCATGTGAAAACGACAAAGAAGGTCATATTCGTACTTACACTGGGGAATATAATTTCCTTCATTCGTTTGCAATGCTTGGAGGCCAATGAAATAATGCAAATAACTTAAGTCTATCATGCCAAATTGCTTCTTAAGGTTGGATTTCAAATGGTTTAAAAGTTCAGGGTCCCTGCCAGCGAGGATAAGGCCATCAAAATAAAGAAAAAGTATTATGAGATGACTTCCTACTTTCTTGATATAAACATTGGGGTCAACATGGCATCTATAAAAGTTAATGTCAAGAAGAAAGCTATCCATTTTAGCATACAAACTTCAAGGAGCTTGCTTAAGACCATAGAGAGATTTATTAAGGTGGCATACAAGGTTGGGGTCATTTTGAACATAGCTAGAGGGTTGTTCTATGTAAATTTATTCTTGCAAATCCCCATGCAAGAAGGTAGATTTAACATCCATTTGATGGACCTCCCATTTGTGTGAGACAACTAGGGATAGAATAAGATGGATGGAATTCATTTTGGCTATGGGGGAAAAGGTTTCATTGTAGTCAATTCTTTCAACTTGAGAGAATCCTTTGGCAACTAATCGAGCCTTATGTCTTTCAACACTTCCATCTGATGCATACTTAGTTCTATACACCCATTTACATTTGACAAGTTTTCTTCCTTTCGAAAGAGCTACAAGATCCCAAGTATCATTCACCATTAAGGAATGATATTCTTCATCCATTGATGTGTCCCAATTTGGATGGATAGAAGCTTATGCAAATATGTCTGGCTCACGAGTCTCTGAAACTTGAACCAAATGATAAGAGGCTCATTGGAACTATGAACGTGTATGATGCTGATCTATAGGATCATCGACAAGATCACCAATTGCTTCTAGTGTTAAATAGACCCATTTGGGAAGGTGGTGCTGGTGCAACTTCATGTTCAATGGACTCATCTAGAGGAAGGTGAGAAGGCATAGGTGGATTTTCATCCTCACTATCCTCATTATACTCATTTGAAGAAGAAACTAGAATATGATCGCTAATAGAGAATTTGGGAAGAGAAGATGGCACGAACATTGAAGATGGCTCGTAGGCCAAAGATGACACAAACACCGAATTAGGCTTGTAGGCCAATATATTTTTAATTAAACTTAACATCTTTTCTAAGATTAATTTCATTGGAATGAGGTTGAAGAAGTCTATAACCTTTGACATCTTTAACGTATCCAACAAAAATGCACTTCTCACTTTTAGGTTGTAATGCTTTGCTTTTCTAATCAAGAATGTAAGCTCATGTTTCACTACTAAATAAACGAAAGTGGCTCACATTTGAATTAATTTTAGTTAATGCTTCTTCCAGTGTTATATTTTTTAAGCCTTTGTGGGAGTGTGATTTACTATGTAATTGACAAAATTAATGGTGTCCGTGCAATAATGAAGACTTAAACTCTTAGATTGGATCATACAATTTGTCTTTTCCTTTAATGCGTGATTCTTTCTCTCAACAACACCATTTTGTTGTGTTGTATATGGAACAATATGTTGCATTTGAATGCCTTGTGTAATGTAGTAAGTTGTAAATTTGTTGTTCACATATTCACCTCCATTATCTGTTCTTAACCTTTAAAGTTGTTGTCCAAATTGTTTTTCTACAAGGGCCTTGAAGGCCAAAAACATGTAAAAAATTCACTCTTAAGTTTTAAAAAATAAACCCAAGTGCATCTGGAGAAGTTATCAATGAAGGTTAAGAAGTACTTGAACCCAAAGAAAGAAGGAGAAGGAAGTGGACCACATAAAACACTATGAATAAGTTATAAGGGGCCTAGCCATGGTAAGAGACAAGTTTGTCAAAATCGTCTTGATGATGTTTTTTAAGAACACAACTGCCACAAACACCATCTCTACAAGAAATGAGAGGAAGGTTGGTCACCATGTTTTGATTACATAACTGTTACAATGAATGATAGTTTAGATGATCAAACCACTCATGCCAAAGTTTGCTTAAGTCATCATTATGAACAATAAAAATTGATAGAAAAAGTGGATCCAAAATTGTCAAATTTGTACAATTTGGTAAATATCATTAACAATTCCAGTTGCTAGAACATGTTTAGTATCTTTTAAATTCTTGATTACAACTTGGTGGAGTGAAAACTCTACTATTATACCTTCACCTAAATGAGTGATTTGATATACTAATAGAAGGTTGCAGGAAAGACTTGGAACACATAATACATCATTGGAATGACCGTAATCCAACTTCACTGTTCCAAACCCTACAACGCTAAGAGATCTATCATCACCAATAAATATTTGTTTGTTGTTACATTCATTAAGAGTAGGAAAAATGGCTTTATCCTTAGCCATATGATAAGATGTTTCAAAATCAATATATCAATCATCAAAAGAAGAAGAAGTAGATGTTGCATTGAAGAAAAAACCATAACTAGAAGGTGTATGTCCATGAGAAGAAGTTAGAAGAAGAAGAATCAAGAATGATGTTGTGCTTCTTCATTGCTACTTCCAAGACCTCCATATTTTAAAAACATTTAGACTCCAGATGACCATCTCACCCACAAAAATTGCAATGCGTGTCAATTTTCTTACTTTTTTATTTTGATCCATTGTCACCATTGGGAGTAGAAGTTGGCTAAGATGATTTGGGATCCTTGATTTTCTTGTTGTTTTGAGAATGTTACTTCTTTGGATACTTGGTTGTTTTTCTACTAGGCCACTAAGGCTTTGTTAGATGTATCTGTAGTGTTGCTCACTTCAAGATGCACGAGTTTATCTTGCTCTCTAATTGGAGAATCAAAAAAGGATTCAAGATTGGGAGCTTGATAAAAATCCCCTAGAGCTTATTCGATGGAAGAAAAGATAGATACAAAGACAAAATATGCATTATTAAGCTTAGTAAGAATAACATATATGAATCAGTCATCCTTCATACCTATTTTACAGTTTTTAAGTAAAAGTATAAGTGTTTTGAACTTAGATAAATAATCTTTAATGCAAGGAAAATCATTAGGACTTAAAGTCATTATTTGATTTTAAAGCTAGTGGGCCTAAATCACATTGTGTTTACCAAATACCTTTTCCAGTGGATCCTAATTTTCAACTGGGTAATCAATTCCTTGAAGGTGAAATTGTAAATCCGAAGAGATGGATATTTCAAATAATCCACTACTTCGCCATTTTTTTATCCCACTTGGCTTTCTTTTCGGCATTAGTGGGGGCTTGTTCTTTTCCCAAGGTAATCCAGTATAGTCATTTACTTCATAATACATCCTCCATATCGATTTTTCATGAGAATTGGTTGGTACTAGTAAGCAAAAAATCACTTGGAGTAACCATATTAAAATATCCAGGTAATATGGATGGAATTTTTTAAAAATAATAGACAGTTTAATAAAATCGACACTGAAATTGGACTTCGGATGTGAAAGTTATGCCATTTTTGAAAAAATATAAACGATAACCAAAGTGCCATGTGGCAAGTAAAATTTGGCCCATGTGGTGATGGATGCCCAATGAGGTGGTTGAGTTAAAATTTTCCCTTCATTATCTAACTTTGCCTATAAGTTTTACAAATAAGTTACTTATGAAGTGACCCACTTATATATAATAAGTGATAATAATTTTTACAATGAAGTTACTTTATAAATTAAAGTTGCATAAAGAAATAACTCAAAAAAATGAATATTAAAATTACATTATAGTGATTCATTTTTATAATTTAAATGAAATGCAATTTACATTAAAGTTATGAGATGACTCTATGTTGCATAATTTAAAAAAAAAAAAAACTTTAAAAAATAGAGACTTGAACTTAAGATCTCTTATTAAATAAAATAACTTTCAACCAAGTGAGCTAATGCAAAATATATAACAAATTTGAAGAATGATGAGTATTTTTTTTAAATTAATGATTGTTTTTAACTATTTGCCTTGAAGTGTGTGCTTACCGCCAAAACTCTTGTTTTTGCCTGCTAAAAAATTCAACACAACCACACACAAAAACAAACGAAATTATATATATATTTTCAAAACTTTATAATAATGGAGTTAGATATTGATTAACTTACTCAGAAAATACAAGTGTTTTCTTTGTTTCTGATTTGTTGAGCTTGCATAAAACACAAAACAAAGAGCATAAGCAAAAAACAAAACACTTTTCGCTATGTTTCTAATTTGTTGAGATCACATAGAGTGCATGACAAAGAGCATACATAGATTGAAAATAGTAGCAAACAAGGAGTCAAAACAATAAAACCAAAATATTAATTCAGAAAAAGTAAATTAAAAAGGGCGTAACTAGACTTTATACCTCTAGATCTGACGAAAATGATCTTATCTTGGGTAAACATAAACCTTTTTGAGTGAAATGAAAAATGTTTCCTACCAAAAGCAATGCTTTAGATACAATGGAATAGTTTGTTCAACTTAGAAATGCATATAAAGGGAAGAACCCATAATGTTTTTGTTACATGCGATGATAGGGTTTGATATGCTCAACTTTCCAGGTTCGATATCTCGATCTACAATGGGAGTGGGTCTTCAAATGAGGTTCAATACCATGTTAAAAAAAACATAGTATTTTCACACACAACAAACACCTAAAAAAATTGCCCACACAACAAGATCAAAGATCAGTACACCGATGTTATTACGTAGTTAAAACCATCGAAGAGGGAAACAATTTACGGACCCAACGAACATGACCATTTGAGGCTATATATATATATATATTACAAGAACGTTTCTCACAATCGATCTTCAACAAATGACCCTTCATGCTCTTTAAATAGACATCATGGACCAATTTGGTGTTAAGATACAGATCAATAGTCGTTGGTATTGAGGAGAATATGATCCATTGGATCACTCCATGCCTATAACATATCGTGATCATTAGATTACATAATTACAAATGCATATTAAAGAAACACACTAAGAAATACTTTTACCTAAAGATATATTAGACCAAGTTGATCTTAACTAACTCTTAAGTGTCCAAATATCCTAACACACATGAGTCTACTTTTTAAAGAAAAAAAGTGAGTTTTTTTACGCTTTTCTTGTTCAAAGACTCAGTTGAAAAATAATCTGGAAAGTCTATGAAATGTTTGCAGACAGATAATGAAAGTGAATATGTCAACCACAAATTTGAAGACTATTGTGCCATTGAAGGTATTTAATTGCAACATGTTGTGCCCTACTATTCACAACAAAATGGTGTTGTTGAAAGGAATAATCATATTCTAAAGGTGATGCAGGAGCATCGTCAGCGAGCACGCGTGGTAGGACAACTCAGCGCCTTGGAATCATTTCAGAATCTTAACGCTGGTGTTTACTGCAAATCTTTTGGAGCTGATTGAAAAACGAAAGAAGATCAAACTCTTGGAAGCTGAATGATCACGAGTGATCTGGGAGTTTCACTCCTAGTCTTGAATGTAACTGAACTTAGATAGCAGTTAGGTTTTGTTTTTTGAGTAGACGAGTAGTCAAGGGGGGGGGGGAACCTTAAGAACCCTATGAGATAAATAGAGGTTTTGTATGCCCGAATGAGGTTGCTGCGAGTTAGTAGGAAATTTTTGAGTTTTTAGTTGTTGTTTTGGTCAGAGCTATAGCCATTTACTTTTGAATGAATATAACAGAGGAAAATTGATCCAATGCATGGTGTTGTTATTGTTTGCAATTCCCTGTTATTGTTGTTTTCATGAATGAATGAATTTCGTTACGAGTATATGAAATTGTGAGATGTTTGCATAAGTTTCAATTGTTTCTCTTCGATTGACTCTGTGCAAGGTGTGCACACCATCCATAAGGAGTGCATTGACATAATTTGTTTCGATTTCGAAGCTTAGAAGAGATAGTGTGAAACTTTCCCTTTGCAAGGAGTGTAAAGTGACTGCTGCAAGGTGTGCACAGTCATTCGCAAGAACTCAATCCTTGCATAAGAATCTGTTGCAAGGAGTGCACAGATCCGAAACTCGACTAAGTGTCAAAGTGACTCTTTAATAATTCAAGAGTAGAAGACGAGAAAGCTCAGGAGAGATATCGGGAAAATTCTTCAAAGGAAGGAAGATTCTAAATCACCGGCTAAGATCCGTCCAAGAGGGAGCGAAGAGCATTCCAGATCGTTGGATCTGGGCAAGGCGCGTGAGCTTTAAGTTTCTTGAAGCGCAGAGTAGAAAGGATTACCAAAGTTCTAAAGTCCCAAAGTGACTAGGAACCGTCCATCTTCAAGAGAGACAGGTGGCGCAAGATCCACAACTTCGAAAGTTTCTGGATGAGGAGGCTATGAAATCGTCGTAGTAAATCCCGACCGTTGGTCGTCGGGAGGAGTACGTGTCAGCAGATCTGAGACTTCGGAAAATCTCACTTCAAGAATTTCGGTTGAGAACTGAAACTCCCGAAACCCGAAATCCGAAGTGAATCTTGACTGTCGGATCCCGAGCGACACGTGGCGACATATCGTGAGTTTTTAGGAGGAAGCGAGGGTGGAGTGTTGAGACTCCAACAGTTCGAATAACCGAAGCAGCTGGGGACCGTTAATCTGTAGGAGGACACATGTCAACTGATTGTGTGCTCTGGATAAAACGCTCGGGGAAAAGGCGAGCGATAAGTTTGAGAATTGAGATTTTTGAACCCCGAAAATCCGAGGTGAATCTCAGCCGTCCAATTCAGAGGGGCACACGGCATAAATCTGTGGAGTCTAAGTAAAGACCCAAAATAATTCGTGGTCGTTAGATTAAGGGTCACGTAGTGCAAATCCGTGGACTCCGGGTAAAGACCCGAACTAAATCTCAGCCGTCCGATTCAAGAGGACATGCGGAAAAAATCCATGCACTTCGAGGGAAAGTGAAAGTTGAGAGTTGAGATCTCCGAAGTCCGAAATCCTGAAACGACGAGAGCCGTCGATTTGAAGGTAGACACGCGACGCCAGATCTAGGACTCTGGAGGAAAGTGAAGGGTAGAAGTTCCGAAGACCCGAAGGAGGTCTCGATCGTTGATCGAGAAGGAGGTCGAAGGACCGTTGATCTGGTTGAAAGGGCCAAATTCCCTAAGAGAATGCAGATCCGTTGATTGAAAAGGGCAGGTGTCAGCAGATCTTCCACTCTGAAAGATTTCCATGTGGAGGAAAGCAAAGATTGAGAGTTGAAATTCTCGAAGCCCGAAAGGCGAAATCAACTGTAGCCATTGATTTGGAAGGGAGCTACGTGTCGAAAGATCATGGAGGTCTAGGGAGGCACATGAAAGGAAGAAAATGAGATATATTTGAACTGTCGATTGGGAGGCTCCACTCGATATCGTGAGATCGACGGTCATGCTTGATTGCGGGCCAGAAAGTGCCCGGACGTTAAAATTTCGAGGGCGGGCTGCAATTGAACCCACGGTATAGGTGAAGGGGTACGTGGCAGTTGGAGGTAAATTACGGGGAGAAAAGAGGTTGATCCCAAACCACTCTTGGGAGTGTCCGCAATCGTGTGTTTATGCAAGGACATAGCCCGAGGTCACATGCGGGAAGGGGCTAACGGGAGAGGAGCTAGCGCTTGAAATCTGAGAGTTCAACAGTGCGAAGAAAGAGGTCACACGTACCATAAAACCTATGCCAGAGGACTGAAAGGGCCTGTGTTAATTTGTAAGTGAGACCATTAAGGTCTTAGAGAGCCAATTCGACTCGGAATTGAAGATCCTTGACCGGGAAGGTCGCGCAACCCTTAGGAGAGAAGGGGGTCTGCATCAAGTGGTATCAGAGCGAATGTTTGCTTGCAAACATCAGGAAAAGGAGAGAAGAGACAAAATAAATCGAAGTTGTACTCTGTGTGTGAGAGACAGTGAACACAATGCCACCGAGGAGACGAGTGGATCCACCTTTAGCCAATTGTGTTGTAGAAAGAGAAATGCGAGAGCTTCGTGCAAGATTAGAGGCGATGGAGGCAGCGCAGAGGAGGGCACCTGATGCTAGAGACATCAACAATGCAGAGAGTGAAGAAGTAGAAGTCAAAGAAGCTGCAGGAGAAAATGTTGCCGAAGAATGCTTGCTGAGAGCAGTTGTTAGATTGGGAGCTAGAGCCAAGATAGAGGTCCCAATGTATGAAGGAAATTTGGATGCCGAAGAACTGCTGGATTGGATAAGATCCATGGAAAAATACTTCGACTATGAAGATGCCAATGAGGAGAAAAGGGTGAGACATGCTGTCACCAAGCTAAAAGGACATGCAACACTGTGGTGGGATGAACTACAGGCTGAGAGGAAAAGCAAAGGCAAACATAATATAAAGAATTGGGACAGAATGGTAGCAAAGTTGAAGGCTAAATTCATGCCCAAAGATTATCAGATCAATCTGTTAAGGAAGTTGCAGAACCCGAGACAGAAGGGTATGGCAGTTAAAGAGTACATAGAGGAGTTATGCAAGCTAAACATCGGAACTGGACAAAGAGAAAAAGATGAAGAAAAAGTTTCCAGGTATATAAATGGCCCGAGGTATGAAATCCGGGATGAGATCAACATGATGTCAGTAAGGATAGTGGAGGATGCTTATCAGTTTGCATTGAAGGCAGAGGAGAAGTTGGCCAGAAAAAAAAATCCAATGAGGCAGATGTAGAAGCCCAGCCCCAAACAAAGGCAAGGGAGTTGCCCATGACAAGGCACATAAATCCAAAGACGAGACTGAAAAACCACACAGTCACTCAGAAGAGGAGAAAGTTCCCGAGGAAGACAGGGCCGGTGGTGGAAGAAGTTCTTCTAGAGGAAGAGGAAGAAGCTGAGGAGAAGAAGTAAGATGCTATGCCTGTGGAAAGACAAGACACATGTCTTGGGAATGTCTCGAGAAAAAGAAAGGAGGAGGTGAAGCTCACATTTTAAAACCACATAGAAGGAATGTTGAAGCAGAAGGAGCAGAGGATGGAACATCCCTGATGTTGAGAAAAGTTCTCTTAAAACCAGAGGCATAAGTTGTGAAGCCAGTGCAGCGGAACAATCTCTTCAGGACATCTTGCAAGACTAAAGACAGAGTATGCAAGGTGATAATTAACAGTGGTAGCACTGATAACCTAGTATTCACAGAGATGGTGGAGAAATTGGAGTTGGAGACCACTGCACACCCGAAGCCATATAAACTCTCATGGTTGCAGAAAGGACAGCAGGTAATAGTTACTAAACAATGCCTTGTTGAAGTTAATATAGGAGGATATAGAGCTGAAATTCTATGTGATGTAATCCCCATGGATGTATGTCATATTTTGTTGGGAAGACCATGCAAGTTTGACAAGTATGTCATTCATGATGGGAGGAAGAATACATACACCTTGGAGAAGAATGGGAGGACACACATATTGTTGCCAATAGAGGAGAAGAAAGTGAAAGAGGAAGCCAACACAAGCATACTTCTCATGAGTGGGAAGGAACTCCTGAGAGAAGTCAAGAAAGAACAGGAGATGCAGTTTGTTGTGGTGAGGAAACCTAGAGTTGTCCTTACAAGTACTTCGATGGATGATCTGCCTGAAGAAGTTAAGGAATTGTTGGATAGTTTTGCTGACATAGTGGTGGATAGTTACCTAATTCATTGCCACCCATCAGAAGTATCAACCATCATATTGATTTGATACCAGGAGTAAGTCTGCCAAACAAAACAACATACAGATTGACACCTCGAGAGAATGAGGAGGTAAATAACCAAGTCCATGAATTGTTAGACAAGGGTTTGGTCAAAGAGAGGTTGAGTCCATGCACAATACCAAATGTGTTGAGTCCAAAGAAGGATGGAGGATGGAGAATGTGTATAGACTCAAGAGCCATTAACAAGATCACCATTATGTATAGATTCCCTTTGCCAAGAATGGATGATTTAATGGACTGTTTAAGTGGAGAAAATTTATTTTCTAAGATAGATTTGAAAAGTGGATATCACTAGATAAGAATGAGAGAAGGTGATGAGTGGAAGACAACCTTTAAGACAAATGAAGGTTTGTATGAGTGGTTTGTTATGCCATTTGGCTTAACAAATGCCCCGAGTACTTTTATGAGATTGATGAATGAAATACTGAAAGATTTCATTGGCGAGTTTGTGGTTGTATATTTTGATGATACACTGATCTTTAACAGGACCAAAGATGAGCATTTGAGACAACTGACATTAGTGATGAGGAGACTACATGTAACACCCTGTTTCCCCCAGTCTGTAAAAATAACTACACTGGCCAAGAACTATGGAAAACTCAAAGATTGTGAATGTTTGATTTAACGGACCTTAGTATAAAAGGTCCGAGGAATGTAAATGATGTATGAATATATGTTGCATGACTGCTGAGAGGGGGATGTGTTGAAAAGAGACCACAATGACTAATGAGAGGTGGTGGAAGGGG
>ML786815.1:226446-241170 GCA_009831015.1 Picea engelmannii | reverse complement strand
CTGATGGTTCCTTTCGGATTTCGGTACTTCGAGAGACAAGAGAGCGGGGGAACACATGCATCGTGATTTCCCGAATCCCGAAAGCTGGAAACACCTCTCCGGTAAGGCCTGTGGTCATAGCCAACGAACACATGGGTAAGGATAAGGGATGGTAGGGTCTGCATCAGGCCCCATAAAGAATTCGGGGATTTTGTTCCTCGGTGAAAAGAAGGAAAAAGCCAAAAAATATTAGTTCTCGTAGTGGGTGTGTTACACTACATCATGAGAAGCTGTTGATAAATCTAAAGAAGTCCTCTTTTATGAAGATATAACTCATTTACTTGGGTTTTGTGATCTCTTCAAATGAATTGAAGATGGACCCAGAGAAGGTGAAATCAATCAAAGAATGGTTGTCACCAAGGAGTATGTTTGAGGTAAGAAGCTTCCATGGGTTAGCAAGTTTCTATTGGAAGTTCATCAGAGATTTCAGTGGAATTTATGCACCAATGATGGATACAATGAAGAAAATCACAAGTCTTTTAAATGGACAGAGGAGGCTGAGAGGATCTTCAATATACTGAAGGAGAAAATAACAGAACGACCAATTCTGGTCTTATCAAATTTTGGAATGACATTTCAAGTGAGATGTGATGCAAGTGGAGTTGCAATTGGAGCAGTTTTGAGCCATGATAATAGGCCTGTTGCCTATTTCAGTGAGAAGTTGGATGCGACTAAGAGAAAATAATCCACATATGATAAGGAGTTTTATGCCACAATTCAAGCCTTGAAGAAATGGAGGCATTACCTTGTTCCATAGGAATTTGTCTGGTATAGCAATAACCAAGATTTACAATTCATAACCAGACAGGAAAAATTGAATCAAAGGCATGCAGAGTGGATTGAGTTTATGCAGAATTTTACTTTTGTCATAAAACATATTGCTGGGAATGCTAACAAAGTTGATGATGCATTGAGCAGGAGATGTTTGATTCTGTAGGAGTTTTAGGTGAAGACCTTGGGGTTTGAACACCTTAATGATATGTATCGTGATGATCCAGATTTCAAGGAAGCATACAAAGCATGTACAAATCCTGTGCTGAGAAACACGAGTCAGTGGACATGGTATATGATTCAAGAGAGATTGTTGTTCAAGAGGGGTTGTGCATACCAAAATGCTCAATGAGGGATAACCTTTTAAAGGAAAATCATAGTGGAGGATTGGCTGGACATTTCGGCCATGATAAAACATTTGCACAGTTGAGCAGTTCATACTATTGGTCAGGGATGAGAACATGAGTGATAAAAATTGTGAACATATGTAGAATCTGCTAACATGCAAAAGGAAAAGACAAAACACTGGATTGTATCAACCATTGCCAATACTAGAGAGGCCTTGGGATGCAATAAGCATGGATTTTGTGTTGGGATTGCCAAGAATGCAAAGATGATGTGATTCCATATTTGTGGTGGTGGATAGATTTTCAAAGATGGCACACTTTATCCCATGCCGGAAGACCATTGATGCAACACATGTTGCAAATATGTTTTTCAAGGAAGTTGTGAGACTTCATGAACTACCCAGGAGCATTGTCTCAGACATAGACACTTAATTTGTTGGTCATTTCTGGAGAACACTGTGGAAGAAATTGGGGACAAAATTGTCCTTCAGCTCAACTTATCACCCTCAGACAGATGGACAGACTGAGGTGGTAAACAAAGGTTTGGGAAACTTGTTGAGGAGTCTGGTCACTGAGCATCATAATCAGTGGGATCAGATTCTACCACAAGCAGAATTTGCATACAATGACTCACCCAACAAGAGCACTGGAAAAAGCCCATTCCAAATACTGTATGGAATGCAACCCAGGGGAGTATCTGAGTTGAGAGACTTGGAGCAAAGTGAGATCATAAGCACTGGAGTAGAAGATTTTGCTGCAGAAATGCAGAAGATCCATAGCCAGATCAGAGGACAGTTGCAAAGCTCTAGCCAAGAGTACAAGCGCAGAGTTGATCAACATCACCGAGAGCTTCAATTTGAAGTAGGAGATCAGATTTTGGCACATCTCAGGAAAGAAAGGTTCCCTAGGGGAACATATAACACGTTAAATATGAAGAAGATAGGGCCATGTAAGATCTTAATGAAGTTTGATGCAAATTCTTATGAGATTGAGCTGCCAGATGATGTGGGCATTTCACCCATATTCAACGTTTTAGACCTGTATCCTTATAGGGAAGACGACACAGAGGGATCAGAAGATCAAGAGAAGATTCAGTGGGAGAGATAAATGCCTATAGCAGAAAAACCACAGATGGAGAAGATTGTTGATCAGAGGATTGGCAAGAAGACCAGGAGGAAGACCTATTTTGAATATCTAGTCAAGTGCAAGGGACACCCAATAGAAGATGCCAGTTGGGAAAATGAAGCTGATATACAAAAGCATGGAAAGTCAGTGCAGGAGATCTTGAACAAGAGTCCATGAATTTTTTTCCATGGGAGTATTATGCAGGAGCATCGTCAGCGAGCACGTGTGGTAGGAAAACTCAGCGCCTTGGAATCGTTTCGGAATCTTAACGCTGGCATTTACTGCGAATATTTTGGAGCTGATTGAAAAATGAAAGAAGATCAAACAGTTGGAAGTTGAATGATCATGAGTGATTTGGGAGTTTCACTCTTAGTCTTGAATGTAATTGAACTTAGATAGCAGTTAGGTTTTGTTTTTCAAGTAGACGAGTAGTCGAGGGGGAACCCTAAGAACCCTTTTAGATAAATAGAGGTTTTGTATGCCTGAATGAGGCTGCTGCGAGTTAGTAGGAAATTTCTGAGTTTTTAGTTGTTGTTTTGGTCATAGCTGTAGCCATTTACTTTTGAATGAATATAACGGAGGAAAATTGATCCAATCCATGGTGTTCTTATTGTTTGCAATTCCCTGTTATTGTTGTTTTCATGAATGAATGAATTTCGTTATGAGTATATGAAATTGTGAGATGTTTGCATAAAGTTTCAGTTGTTTCTCTTCGATTGAGTTTGTGCAAGGTGTGCACACTATCCACAAGGAGTGCGTTGATAGAATCTGTTTCGATTCTGAAGCTCAGAAGAGATAGCGCGAAACTTTCCCTTTGCAAGGAGTGCAAAGTGACTGCTGCAAGGTGTGCACAATTGTCTACAAGAACTCAATCCTTGTGTAAGAATCTGTTGCAAGGAGTGCACAGATCCGAAACTCGACTAAGTGTCGAAGTGACTCTTTAATAAGTCAAGAGAGTAGAAGACAAAAAAGATCAGGAGAGATAGCAAGAAAATTCTTCAAAGGAAGGAAGATTCTGAAGGTTCTGAATCACCGACTAAGATCCGTCCAGGAGGGAGCATAGAGCGTTCTAGATCGTTGGATCTGAGCAAGGCGTGTGAGCTTTAAGTTTCTTGAAGCGCAGAGTAGAACGAATTACCAAAGTTTCGAAGTCCCGAAGCGACTAGGAATTGTCCATCGTCAAGAGGGACAGGTGGTGCGAGATCCATAACTTCGGAAGTTTGTGGACGAGGAGGCTGTGAAATTGCCGAAGTAAATCTCGATCATTGGTCATTAGGAGGAGTATGTGTCAACAGATCTGAGACTCCAGAAAATCTCACTTCAAGAATTTCGGTTGAGAACTGAAACTCCCGAAACCTGGAATCCGAAGTGAATCCTGACCGTCGGATCCAGAGCGACGCGTGGCGATAGATCGTGAGTTTCAGGAGGAAGCGAGGGTGGAGTGTTGAGACTCCCGTAGTCCAAATAGCCGAAGCAGCTGGGGATCGTCGATTTGTAGGAGGACACATGTCAACCGATTGTGTGCTCCGGATAAAACGCTCCGGGAAAAGGCGAGCGAGAAGAAGTTTGAGAATTGAGATTTTCGAACCCTGAAAATCCGAGGTGAATCTCAGTCGTCCAATTCAGAGGGGCACACAGCATAAATCTTGGAGTTCGGGTAAAGACCCGAAAAAAATCATGGTCGTTAGATTAAGGGACATGCGGTGCAAATTCGTGGACTTCGGGTAAAGACCCGAAGTAAATCTTAGTCGTTCAATTCAAGAGGACACACAATAGAAATCCATGCACTTCGAGGGAAAGTGAAAGTTGAGAGTTGAGATCTCCGAAATATCGAAACGAAGAGAGTTTTCAATTTGAAGATAGACACGCAGTGCCAGATCTAGGACTACAGAGGAAAGTGAAGGGTAGAAGTTTCGAAGACCCGAAGGAGGTCTCGATCGTTGATCGAGAAGGAGGTCCAAGGACCATTGATTTTGTTGAAAGGGCCAAATTCTCGAAGAGGAGGTAGAGTTGTTGATTGAAAAGGACAGGTGTCAGCAGATCTTCCACTCCGGAAGATTGCCATGTGGAGGAAAGCAAAGATTGAGAGTTAAAATTCCCGAAGCCCGAAAGGCGAAATCAATCGTAGCCGTTGATTTGGAAGGGAGCTATGTGTTGACAGACCATGGAGGTCTGGGGAGGTGCGTGAAAGGAAGAAAAGGAGATAGATTTGAACTACCGATCGAGAGGGTCCACCTGATATTGTGAGATCGACGGTCACGCTTGATTGCGGGCCCAGAAAGTGCCCGGACGTTAAAATTTCGAGGGCGGGCCGCAATCGAACAATGGTATCGGTGAAGGGGTACGTGGTAGCTGGAGGTAAATTGCAGAGAGAAAAGGGGTTGATCCCAAACCACTCTTGAGTGCACCCGCAATCGTGCATTTACGCAAGGACATAGCCCGAGGTCACATTCAGGAAGGGGCTAACGGGAGAGGAGCTAGCACCTAAAATCTGAGAGTTCAACAGCGTGAAGAAAGAGGTCGCGTGTACCATAGAACCTGTGCTAGAGGACTGAAAGGGCTTGTGTTAATTCGTAAGTGAGACCATTAAGGTCTTAGAGAGCCAATTCGACTCGGAATTGAAGATCCTTGACCGGGAACGTCGCGCATCCCTTAGGAGAGAAGGGGGTCTGGATCGGAAGGAGATGACAAATTGCATTATTCATTTTAGAGGTCCTTCCCCATAGTTTTGGGTTGAAGCTATCAATTGTGCCAACTATATTCAAAATTGCACACTTCACAAAGATGACTAATGGGTGACCCCAAAAGAGGATTTGAGTGGAATGAAACCTTTTGTTGGCCATCTCAGAGTCTTTGGGTGTAATGCTTGGGCCCACATCCCCTAAGAAAAATGCAAGGCAATGGACTTACAAAATAAGCATAGGAAGATATTAAAGGGTATAGATTACTTCATCCTAACACGCTTGAGTTGATCATCAACGTGAGTGTTTGATTTGATGAGCATTCCCCTTAACATTTTGCATCTTCATATGATTTTCTTTCTTTTGAGTTGACGTATCCTACTAATGATAGTGCTCTTGAAGAACAACATGATGAATTTCTTCCACCACTTCCTAATTGGGGTCAAAGAAGAACTAAGTACTCTCTTCAAAGGACTCCTCGAGTATTTATGGATAGTGCTTCTAATCTAAAGGATTTTCATGAGGCCCATGGTATTGTAGAGCAGGACACAACCATGGAAGATGAGTATCATTCCTTGTTGAAAAATACACTTGAGACTTGGTCCCTCTTCCAAAAGGTAGAAATCGGTTCTATGTAAGTGATTATATCAAACCAAGTATGCAGTAGATGGTACTGTAGATAATACTGAGGCTTGATAGGTTTCTAAAGGTTTTTTTCAGGTTGAGGGATTTGACTATTCTAAAAGCTTTGCACTAGTGGATAAAATGAATTCTCTTCACCTTTTTGTCTCTATAGTTGCATCCCATAAGTAGATAGTACACTAGATGGATTTCAAAGGTTCCTTTATTCATGGAGATTTATAGGAAGAGATATACATGAAGTAGCCTCCTAGTTTTATCTAGGACTCTTCACTTGTGTGCAAGCTTAAAAAATCCTTGTATGTTCTCAAACAAACCCCTAGGGCTTGCTATGAGAAGATGGATTCTTTTCTTCTCTCTTTAGGATTTTCTCATTTCCACTCCGATTCAAATGTCTGTTTTTGCAGCAAGATGATGAAATTATCTTCCTTGTTCTCTATGTTGATGATCTCATTCTCAATTAGAGTTCACCTAACTTGATTAATCATGTAAATTCTTCTCTTCATCATTAGTTTGACATGATAGACTTATGTATCCTTTACTACTTTCTTGGATTATAGGTCACTCAATCAACATCTAGTATATGTCTCTCTCAACACAAGTATGCCTTAGATCTCTTGAGCATATTTCACACGTTGGATTGCAAATTTGCACCCATGCCATTTTTGTCAAGAGTCAAGTTGTCAACTAAGTGTTCCACTTCTTTGGTTGATGATATGTTGTGTCGGCAACTTGTTAGCAGCCTCTTGTACTTGACTCATAGTCGCCCCGATATATCCTATGTGGTTGGGATGTTTTCCTAGTTCATGTAGGATGCATGAACCACATGAGCTTCATTGGAAAGTTGAAAAGATAATTCTTTGCTACAATAGAAGGACACACAGATATGGAATTCAAGATTCTTTTGTTGGTAATGCAAATTTAGTGGGTTACAGTAACTCTGATTGTGATGGTGATCTCGATGAACACAAGTACACCTATGGCTATGTCTTTCATCTTGGATCTAATAAAGATCACCCTGCCATCACCCTTTCATCAAGATGCCATCACCCTTTCATCAAGCTGCCATCACCCTTTCTTCTACAAAAGTGGAGTACTGAGGTGTTGTTAATGATGACACCAAGTATATTTGGATTCAACAAACTTTGTCCAAGTTTAGTTTCAATCAGGTGTAGCATACTCTAATTTGGTGCAATAACCAGAGTACTATCCATATTTCTAGGGAGCTAGTAGAGCATCAACGTACCAAGCATATAGAAGTCCACATGCATTACATTTAATAGTTGATTCATGATAGGACTATTGATTTGCAGTATTGTTACACTGAGTTGTAGGTTGTTGACATATTCACTAAACATGTGATAGAGACTTGATATGTTTAGCTTCGTACCTTGCTTAGGGTGAAGAAAGTTGTCCATGGTGGGGGGGTGTAGTTTGAGTCCTCCTTCTAGCGAGTATTTCACTCTGTATTTTTACAGTTCTGTACATTTCACACATTAATAGAAATTGTGTATTACTGTATCTCTGTGTTTATGGTTGCATCTCTAATATATTTCTGTTATATTGTTGGATATTTGATACATCTCTGTACATTTATTTATTGTATCTTCGCTCTCATTTCATGTCGAAAATAATCCGGATCACTCTTTGTGTGTGGAATATAGTTAATATAATTATTTTCTCTCCAATTTTTCTCTCATATTTTCTCATTTTTCAGCAAACTGTGTATGTCCTTTGCTAGCTAGATCTTATTTGTGCAGGTTCATCCATATTTACATGGTATCAGAGTCGACAGATTACTAGGAAAAAGACACACCAGACTTTTTGCAGGTACTAAAGATTGAAGAACACAAAGAAGATGGATTATTCTCCAACAATACTTCTCACGCCTCATAACTATTTGGAGTGGAAGCCAAAATTATGCTTCAGCTCAGATGCAAAGGCTTGTACCAAATAACTATGACAATGGAAGTAAAGATTGATTCCGCTGATGAGAAAAATGACTTTCTCAATAGACAAGATATGGCCATAGGATGTGTATCTGTTTGTCTATTTGTCCTGAACTTTTCCATCAAGTATATGATGAATCAAAAGACTCAACTCCAAATGAATTATGGACCCGATTGGAGGTTTTATTTGGGAATAAGGAAAACTACATGCAAAAGGTTGACAAGATAGAGCAAGCAGAAAAGCCACTGGAAGATCAATCATCTTAGTTTGAAGAGCCTTCTACATAAGTATCTGCACAAATTCTTGTTCCATTAATTGCATATGATGTCTACTCCATTTCAGATTTGTTTTCTGAATTTCATACGGAATATATCATGCATGCATCTCAAGAGTCACATGCAAAAACGTTTGCATGTTCCATGCATGCATCTCAGGAGCAACATGCATGCACCATGTATGCATCTCGGGAGACAAAAATGGGGTCGTGCACATCAGATTCAATTTTGATATTTTATGAGAAGAATTTGCAGAAATAAATTGGATATTTGAATTGCTCTCTGAAAAATACCCAATTAAAAAAAAAAACGTTTGAAACAGAGTTCGGGAAGTGAAGCTCGTAAATTTTCAGCGTTTTTCAGCATTTGAAACAGAGTCTGTAAATTTTCAACATTTTTCAAAAAATGATCGCTCGATTTTCAAAGTTTCATCCAGACTTCATTTAGATCTTCTTCATTACAAAAATAGAATGTGGATATGTGTGGACATCTCATTGGTGCATCTACTTCATCAGATCCATGTAGACATCTACATCTTCAACAAAATCTTCAACGAGAACAAACTTGCACAGTTGCAAGGTCTTCGTGGAGTGAATGACACAATTGCTTAACAACTACTTTTTGTTCCTTCTCATTTTTTTGTTTTTTCTTATGCATTGTAGCTTGAGGAGGGTTTTCCCATGAGGTTTTCTCTCTTTCCTCATTTTTTTTCAGTGTTTCATTCTTATATGCATTGTACAATGGGTACCTATCATGGCCTTGGTTGTCGGGACCCATTCATCATTTACACCCTGGTAGTGTTTAGGGGGGGGTGTTGGAGATATTACACTCACCTAGAATTATTTTTCTAAGTTTGATAGTTCAATGTTGAGAACGATTCCTTAGATGAGAATATTCTCTCTAGAGAATATTCTCCTACAAAATAGGGTGTTCCTCTTCAGTTCAGAGTCAGTTACACTCAATTAGACTAGTGGAATTCACTCATGCATGGAAACCTTGGTTTTATCACCAACTGTTGCATGTGTCTCTCTCACTTCCACACATGTGTTTCAATCAACTGATGATTGCATGGATCAATTAACTAGGATTATGTGGCAATTCACTCCAGTGTCTGTCAGTGAGTGTCTAGATCTCTCTAGATCACTACTATGGTGAATTAGTTAATCATGTAACCTATATCTATTGTAAATTATTCACTCTTTGTGTGTGGAATACGGTTAATACAATTATTTTCTCTCCAAATTTTCTCTCGGCTTTTCTCATTTTTCTACAAACTGTGTATGTCATTTGCTAGCTAGATTTTATCTGTGCATGTTCATTCACATTTACACTAATTTAAGTGAGAATGGGATATACTCATGCAATCCTTTTAGGATGAAAAATTTCCAAAAAAATTACATTTCAATTAACAATAAATTAAGCTCATACTTCTTAAAAAAAAATGTAAAATAAAATATTAGTTTTCTAATCAAATTTATCTCTAGTAAAGAAATGAGTAAAAACGTAACAATATCAAATAGATATTGGTTGATTTCAAATATATTCCCTAAAGTATTTTTTTCTAATATTCCTTGTATTTACTACAAGTTAAACCCAAATTTGCAAAGGAGAACGATTCTGCAGCTTGATGGGAATGCAATGGCCTAAACATTTTGAGCATGGATATGAATTCCATATGAAGCGATTGAATGTTATAGGCTTGTCAAGAGGGGCATAAATCTCGAGCTAAGACAAATAGTGAGGCATAGAAATGAAGGTATACTAGAGACCTTCAGGCCTTTGCCTATTTTTAGACCACCTGCTCCTTTAAGGTTGATACTTGAAAATGTTCAATTTTCACAAGGCATTGCTTCTAGGCGTGGTTTTTCTCATTTCTCACATGGGGATCCTATGGGAAGACAAATAACAATGCAAAGAAATGAAGGTATACTACAGAGAATGAATGGATTGGGATTCACAGTTCATCAGTGTCTTCAGTGGCTTAGTGCAAACATTTGGTTTGCAATTTTTTTTTGCATTGTTCTAAATAAGTAAATTATGTATGTAAAAAGGCTTGCTAGGGGAGATTTTAACTTTTAAAAGGCCAAACAAAATTTGAGATTGGTATTGAAGCAGTCTCTTTATTCTTGGTATGGTAGTTAATAATTAGAAGAGAAAATAAATCCCTCTTTCACCGTCTATAAGTTTCATAAATTTTGTCATTAAACTTTTGGTTAATTTCTATTCACATCTTGACATGGCAAAGGATAAACAAAAGAAGTATTTTTGCCAAATTTTCAAATTTTGGACCACGAATAGAGTTTGATTTAAAAGAGTTACATATGTTCTTTGCAAATTATCTACTAGCACAAATTTATGTTAACTTGAAACAATAAGTGAAAACATGGACACTGAAACTTGAAAGTCCTTGTTTTATAATATTGGCGAGTAAAATCTATCTTCGTGTACAACCCTAGCTTTTTGGTTTGGCCCTAAAAGAGGAATTCTACTTTTTGTTTCTAAATCGAAATATGGGTATGTCTCATAGTCCAGACTCCAAGGTTTGAACTAACACGTTGCACACAGTTACAACTTATGCACAACTATGGTTGAATGGAAAGAAGAAATCACAGTAATGGAAGTACCACTCATATACTCCTCTTCTAGGTAAAAAAACCAAAGAAAGAATGAAGGTAGTTGCACGAGCCGTTTGTTTGCAAATGATGCATGTTGCACACACTTACAACTTATGCACGGCTCTGGTCGAATGGAAAGACAAAATCATAGTAATGGAAGTACCACTCATATACTACCATCCTCACTCCTTATCCAGGTAAAAAAGAAAAAGACAAAATGAAGGTAGTTGCACGAGCTGCTTATCTGCGAATGATGCATGTTGCACGCAGTTACAACTTATGCACAACTCTGGCGGATGTAAAGAGAAAATGACAATAATGGAAGTACCACTCATATACTACCATCCTCACTCCTTGTCTAGGTAAAAAAACCAAAGACAAAATGAAGGTAGCTGCACAAGCCGCTTGTCTGCCAATTATGTCGTTTGCAAGGTTAAGCTTCAAACTCCTAAAACTCTCGTTCACCAAACACAAATCTTGAACCGCCTGATATTACCCCAATCAGATCAAGCACACAGTAGAAGGGTTTTCGGGTATATGGGGATGGATAACATGGGTGAGCACTGAGGGGTCGAGAGTGGGGAGGCTCAAGGTCAATGATTCTTTGCTATGAAAATGAGTATTAGGAATGCATGGTCCATCATCTCCCCACTATTGAAATGCATTACACGACATAGTCACCTTCCCCATTTATGTCAACCTTCCTCATTTATATCCATTAAATGTGAAAATGTGAGATGGATCTTAAAACTTAGAAGTTGGAAGTATCATGAAACAAGTGAATTATAAAAACAAATAGTAACTACGTCATCACTACGTCATTGACATGATTGAGTACATCAGCAACATGTTTATGCACGAATGACATGAACCCTGGACACCAACCCAAATTATCACAAATTAACTGCATGAATATGTACTATTGATATGAACCCAAATTATCACAAATTCACTGAAATTTTAAAAGTTTACTTTTGAAACCAAATTTTGAATTTTGCTTTTTATTAAAAAAAAAAATTTGAAAACACAAAAACTAACATATTTTCTGGAATAAATATTTAATTATACTTTAGGACGTGTTGGAAGGTTGTTGATGAACTGAGACTAGCTGAATTTTGATCCCTGCAAGGAAGGCGAAGGGAGCACGTAATGCCATGGTGGTTTCTCTATTTGCGGGGTAGTCATCCTCTCTCATGTTATTCTACCGAAACAATCACGTCACCGACACACGCTCTGTTACACTTGGCACCTTCTTCCAATGTAGTCGGAGGAATGACATTCTCCCTTCTTCTCCATTGGAGCGCAGTGCGAGCGTGCACAGGCTCGACGTTCTCCCTTCTTCTCCATTGGAGTGCAGTGCGAGCGTGCACAGGCTCGATATCTGAGACTTGTATTTCGTTTCTCCGGCCCCCGGGGCGAACGAGCTGGACGATGATATTGAAAATGTAGTGAACGAGTCTCCAGGAGACCACATCATGGAGGGCGCGATGCACATGTGCGATGTTAACGAAAACAAATCCGCTTGTTCTCTAACGGTCTACCGTCTGTCTGTCTAGAGGAAAAAGGATGTCAGATCGTCTCGAATCTCGAGTCTCAAGTATTTTTTCAGGTTTCTTATCCATTCGGATTAGGTAAACTTGGGAGCAATCTTTTTTCAGGAATTTTGTTTTTTTAGGTAAAAAATCCTAAAAAATGGGTTTGAATTTGGCCAAAATTTTAGGGGTACTTTGAATTTCGTATGGATCAAAGTTTCATACATTTCAAAATTCTATCTTAGAGTTTTGTCCATTTTAAACCAACTCAAATGCTCAGAAAATCAATCAAAATTCTGACTTAGCTGAAAATTTAAAAACAAAATGCAAAAAAACCTGCCAAAAAAATAATTCTAGAAAAAAAATTGCAACTCAAATGTTCAGAAAATCAATCAAAATTCTGACTTAACCTAAAATTTAAAAACAAAATGCAAAAAAAACTGCCAAAAAAATAATTCTAGAAAAAAAATTGCTGCCCAATTAACCCACTCCCCTTCAATGTTCCTATGTCCCTCTCGCTTAGGCTATGCACATGGGCGAACAATAAGCACCGCAGATCATTAAAATGCTGCGCATGTTTGGGTGCCGGACGTTGGATCAAAGTAACTCTGGATCCAACTGCCCAACCTTGAAAATGAAGAGCATTAAATACTCTCAAGCCGGGTGTTTATTGCTCAGCAGCTGGGTGTTTATTGCTGCCATGCACATGTAGAAGATGATTTTTTATAACATCATATTATTATGATATGATGTAAGGTAGTTTAAAACCTGTGTACATGGAGTTTGAAGAGACTCTACAGGTATTGTATATTTTGATTTATATGTTAAAAATATTTTAGAATGAAGTTAAAATTTAAAGGGAGAATGAAAGAGAATTAATAATTTACGAGTCATATGTGTATTTTTTTTATATTTTTGATAAAAATGAAAAAAATTGATAAATTTATTTTTTTAGTCAACATGATAATGATTAAGTACGAGTCAATATATTCATTATGTCGAAAGACGTATACCTATTGGAGATGGGCACAATTAATGATCTTTTAATCTTAAATTCTAATCTCATGGTTATGCATTGAAGATGCTGTTATATTCTTAGTCGTCCTCCAAAATCAATGGATCAGATTTATTGTTGATAACTTCTTTGCATTTATAAATGCATCCGTTACCTTGTTTACTTTTTAACATTTACCTAATCATATTAAGAAATCACTGTAACATCATATGATTGCCACGTTTAAATGATTAACTTTTGAAATTCTTCAGAGTTTGATTATCTGGCTCAGTGAGAGTTTCATTATCTGGCTGGGTTTTATTTTAAAATGAGAATTTTTTTATCAGCCCTAACTCTTTAGGGATTCACCAGCCCCGAGTTAGCGGCTGTGCTAGTTGATACTGTATATTGAAATATATATTTTTGGATAGTATAAATGTAATGGTATATTTTTATTAGTGAAATTTGTATTTAGATATAAATTTTTTTGGACGTTGTTTAATTGTTTTAGTTTTGTTTAATTTAGAAGCACTGGGATTATACAGAAATAATCCCTCAAATCTGCAAATCCAACAATTTATCTCTGGATTACTAGTAAAAAAATATATCCAAAAAACAAAAACCTAAAACAATTAGATTAAGGCAAATCTTTATCAACCATGGCAACAATCCACAAACACCTAAGTTTGACAACATGCATTCAATCAACTATTACTACACCAACCTCCAAGGTTTGTTGAAAAATCTTTCCCACAATGCTTTAGCAAGCTGACCTTTCCACCCTAATATAAACAGCCACCAATATACAGCTTGCTATGGCTAAGCAACATTGAATGCTGCGACAGGAGGTATAGTTACATCACCTTTGGCCGCTGAGATATATCATCATGGCTGAAATTTGACGGACAAATTACCCGTCACGGGCCAATTTACCCGTCAAATACGGTCAAAAGTTTCCTGCAACCATCGACTATCAAACTTAAAACCGGTAAAACGGGCAGTGTAATAGTCTAAACCGTTAAATTTGACATACTTTTTCATTTTGAAATTCCAACCCTGTATATCAAAGTGTATATACCACCTGCTGCAACCTTCAATACTGAGTACTGAGTAGCATGTATATTGTTGAACAAATCAGCTGTATCTTCCCAAACCAGGAGTACTTATTCCTGTCGCGTCTTCTTTGAATGCCCTTCTCTGTCTTGAAAAATAATCCACCCGTGACCAGCTTTTTTCACCGAATCACCCCTTTCTCATTTTAGTCAGACTGACTGCTCTGCACATACACCATAATTCATGGTTTATGGACGTTACTCAAAGATGCTGATTTGTTTGGTTGAAATCAAGTGGGTACTTTACTGCACTCTACCTCCCGAGTCCCAAGTCCCGAGTCCCGACCTTTTTAGGTTAACCCAACTCGCCCACAGTTAGGAATTGTAGTTGTTTTTCGGCTTTTATTGGATGACGCAACGTGATGAGGACTACACTGACACAGTCCGTTACACACTGCAGTCTGCTGCTTCTCTCTCATTTAGCGAATGAATGAGCCCGCTGCCCCTGTTGAATCTCATTGTCCAGCTTTATGGAGTTTATTCATTGAAAACTTCGTGTGGACAGTGAAGTCAAACTAACGACGTCCCCCCTCTTAATTGGAGAGCTGCGCGAGCGTGCACAGGCTCGAGATTTGGAGCCGGATTTTGTTTCTTCGGGCAGAGAGCCTTGCAGGCCAACCAGGCTGATAAAAGTAAAATTGTCC
>ML786815.1:181329-218023 GCA_009831015.1 Picea engelmannii | reverse complement strand
CACACTCTCTCTCTCTACCCCCTATTCTCTGTCACCCTCTCCCTCACTCTCTCACACTCTTTATGTCTTCCACTCTCCCCCTCTCACACTCTCTATCTTCCTCTCTCTCCACCCCCCCTTATGTCTTCCTCTATTTGAATCTCACACTCTCATACACTCTCTCTCTACCCCCCCTCTATGTATTCCTCTCTCTCCCTCTCAGACTCCCACACACTATAACAAGTTTAGTACATCGCAAGGCAAGAAATGGCCTTGACCTAGACATGTCTAGACCTAGACCCAGACCTAGACATGTCAATACCTAGACCTAGACATAGAAATACCTAGACATGGAAAGGCATGGAAAGACCTAGACCTATACGATGACCATGACCTAGACCATGACATAGACCTAGAGGTAGAGCTAGACCTATACCATGACCTAGACCCCCCTAGCTCCATCTAAGCCTAGGCATAACCTATACTCGACCCTTATTTCCCTCCACACTTGAGCCCTATGTGCAATATGCCTATACCTTTTGTTGAAGGCCCCACAACCCTCACCTCCATCTTGGTGATGTAACCATTGCATTATGCTTCAAAACACTTTCAATATTAATCCGTTAGGTCCTATTTGTCCCCAAACCCCTACACATATTTATTTATAAAGTTTCTTGGTCAAAAATAAAAACTATATCCGTTTTATTAAGAGCATACACAGACTCTTATGACTTAAAATAAATGAGTTTGAGTGTGTTTGGCGCTCATTCCTGACCAATAGGAACACGCTTGTGTTCTTAGAACATGTGCACGCTTTAATGCACACATATTCTAGGAAACATGTCCACATTTCTGCTTGGAAGTTATATGTGCCAAGAACACTCCTCAACAAGGAAATGAAAGGAAAAGAATGACATGGAAAATCATGGAATGGCAAGTCAAGGAAAGGCATGGAAAGGCAAGGCATGGCATGGAAATACATGGCAAGGAAAGGCAATGCAATGCAAGGTAAGGTAATACAACGCAAGGCAATGAAAGGCATGGCATGACAAGGTAAGGAATGGCATGGCAAGTTAAGGAAAGGAAGTGCAATGCAAGGAAAGGTAAGGTTAGTCATGGCAAGACAAGGCAATACATGGCAATGCAAGGTCTAGGTATGGAAATTCAAGGAAAGGCAATGCAAGGCATGGAAAGGAAAGACAAGGCATGGTATGGAAAGTCAAGGCAAGGCAATGCAACACAATGTAATGTGAGGCATGGCATGGAAATGCCAGGCATGTCATGAAATGACATGAAAATTCAAGGCAAGGCACATAAATGCAAGGTAAGGCAAGGCTATACATGGCAAGCCAAGGTAAGGAAAGACATGGAAAGGAAATCCAAGGCATGGAAATGAAAGGTCTAGGAATGGAAATGCAAGGCATGGAAAGACAATTCAAGGAATGGAAAGGCATCACATAGCAAGTTAAGGCAAGGCAAGGCATGACATGGCAAGGAAAGGAAAAACATGGAATGCCATGGCAAGGCAAGGAAAGGCATGGCATGGCATAGCAAAGAAAGGCAAGACAATGCAACACAAGAAAATTCAAGGCACGTCATGGCAAGGTAAGTCATGGCACGGGAAGTCAAGGAAAGGCATGGCATCAGAAGCCAAGGAAAGACATGTAAATGTAAGGCAAGGCAAGGCTAGGCATGGTAAGGCAAGACAAGTCAAGGAAAGGAAAGGCATGACAAGGAAAGACATGAAATTTCAAGTCAAGTCAAGGAAATGCATGCCATGGAAAGGAAACACAAGGCATGGCATGGAAATACATGGCATGGCATGGAAAGGCAAGGCAAGGCAAGACAAGACAATTCAATGCAAGGCATGGCATGGCATGACATGGAAAGGCAAGGCAAGGCATGGCATGGCATGGCATAGCAAAGAAAGGCAAGACAATGCAACACAAGAAAATTCAAGGCACGTCATGGCATGGGAAGTCAAGGCAAGGCATGGCATCAGAAGCCAAGGAAAGACATGTAAATGTAAGGCAAGGCAAGGCTAGGCATGGTAAGGCAAGGCTAGGCATGGTAAGGCAAGACAAGTCAAGGAAAGGAAAGGCATGGCAAGGAAAGACATGAAATTTCAAGTCAAGTCAAGGAAAGGCATGCCATGGAAAGGAAACACAAGGAATGGCATGGAAAGACATGGCATGGCATGGAAAGGCAAGTCAAGGCAAGACAAAACAATTCAATGCAAGGCATGGCATGGCATGACATGGAAAGGCAAGGCAAGGCAAGGCAATGCAATGCAAGGCATGGCATGGCATGAGATGGAAAGGCAAGGCAAGGCATTAAATGACAAGTCAAGGAAAGACAGGGAAATGCAAGGCAAGGCTAGACATGGCAAGGGAAGGAAAGGCAAGGCATGGAAAGGAAAGGAAAGGTAAGGTAAGGCAAGGCATGGCAAGGAAAGGAAAGGTAAGGCAAGGCAAACCAGTGCAAGGCAAGGCAAGGCATGGCGAGGAAAGGAAAGGTAAGGCAAGGCAAACCAGTGCAAGGCAAGGCAAGGCAAGGCAATTAAGATGACGTTGTATAGCAAAAATTCTAGTAGATAATGGTATTCTTTCTTGGAAGAAATCATGCATGTAATCTTACTTTTCATCTTTAAAGAGTGGGGCCGCTAATAGTCACCCAATTTATTTCACTAAAAACATATATAGACTTCCAGTGCTCAACTTGTTGATGGGATCATGAGTCTTATTTTAAATAATTTCAACATTGTATACCATTTAATTGATAAAATCTCAATTATCTTTTAAAATATGTTGATATTAAAAAGACAAATTAAATAAAAGTAAATAAATTAATGATAATAAGTTCTATAAAATAGTCACAAAATAATGAAATCTTATAAAAACAAATGATATATTAAGCCCATGCATGGAATCTAGTTGATTTGATTGTTTACACTTATGAAATTCCTTAGCATCCACTCCCTCTCTACTTAGCCAACCTCCCAAGAAATAATGCTTCTAGTCATGTCATTGTATCTCTTTCCTCCTAGTCATGTCATTGTATACTTCTTTGTGAAGGTGTAAGAAGAGTTGATTGAAGGAGTAATTACATATTCTATTTGGGAATAGCCTACATGATTCTTATTATTGGTTCCTGGATTCTTAACTAGGATGGGCCTTTAGTATTTTGTCAAATTTAGGTCCTTGAGAACCATTAATTTCATATGGATTTAGCACTTAGCAATCTTTTCCACCGTAAGAGATTCGTTAATGAGTAACACAGGTATTTATAATCACTTTAGAAAAAATGAACTATTTTTACTTACCTAGACTTTCTTAACACTTTAAAAATTAATTAAATTATTACAATGATTAGTGCAATAATACACTCCAAATGTAATTGAATACTCAACCAAATTGAGATAAAATTTATTTCATTTCACTAAAATTTCATAAGTCTATCCAAATTTTGTGAAATAGTTGCTAGAACCTAAAATATCTTTGTATAGTCTTCAACAAACATCTCCTATAATAAGTGGATTTATTGAATATTGTAAAGGTAATTGTAGTTTCTATTAGTTAAATGTAAGTTATTGAATATACAAACTCATCAAAATCTATAATATTCTATATTGATGCATTAAATGATCCTTCTCTCTTTCGATGTATGAGTTTCTCCTTCCAACTATTGAAAAACAATATTCAACTTATCTTTTATGTATGTCATGAACTCAAAAGACTAACATGATTTTGATTAGTGATATATGCATTTTAACATTACCTCCAAAATCATACATAGAGATCTTTAATTGAAGGTTATAGGAGGTTTTGAGTTTGACATTTCATCTTCTCATCATGTCTTCATTATCCCAAAGCTATCCATAATCCCAAAGTGTGCATTAATTTAATCTGATGGATTATTCTGTTCATGTTCACGATGTTCATGTAGGTTTCTCCCTTTATAAAACAGTGTAAATCTATGTTTCCTAGGAATATCCTTGTAGCAGTATTTTTATGTAGAATTAGTTCTTAGAAGAATAAAGATACAGAGTTGTTTCTATTCACTGTTTCTGAGAGTTATCTTTTGAGAATAGATTTATTTAAATCCATTTGATTAGATTTATTTCTTGCAATTTCATATGTAACAAAAAAGAGTGGAAATCGAAACACTTTGAAATTCATACATTCATCAACATAAAATAAACAAACAATGGGATTCATAAAAAATGTGCCATGAAGTGTGTTTGTTCAACATCGTCTAAACTGTACATTTTTTACAAAATGGCACATCATGCCCAACATACAAGACGACAACAAGTGCCCTAACATAAAAAAAAACTACCATATGGTGGCCTAGATACAAAATGGCAGTCATTGGTCACTCATTGACCACTGCCATCCTTGCCACCCTCAGGAGCATCCCGAAAATCAATCTTTCTTCTCTTTCTCGAAGAAGCACCTCGAGTGGTTTTTCACTTAGGCATGGTTCGTCGCTTCATAGACTAGACAAAGAAAAAACATTGTTATAAGTTTTTTTCCACAATGAATTAAAATATTTACAAAATGATATTGAAAACTCACCGCAAATGGTATTGAAAATTGCGAGGGTGTCACCCTCCTTCACGACCTTAATCTCTTAGCGATTCCACCCTACGCCAGTTACAAGGTTCAAATCACGAAATTTAAACAAATGTGCATATAATCATTTCCATTCATGATACATAAAAAATGATCATCAATACATTATCTCATAGTGAATAACTCAGGCAATGGTGGAGAGTCGCTGGCAGGTGGAGCGCTCGATTATAAAACCTGCTCCGAGGAAACATCTATTGTGGAAGCCTTGGTGGATGGCACAGATGGAAATGGTGGTGGGGGTGGGTGACGTACAGGTGAATCCATTGTGTATGTATGTGATGGAAGAGGTGGTGCGGATGGGTGGCCTGTGGGTGCAGCCATTGAGGATGCATAGAATATGAAATATGGTGGGGGTGAGCGGCGATGAAATCCCACAAGATGTACAAGAGATGGAATAACCCTTGTTCTGGAAACAGGTAACCCAAAAGCCGTGGTAGGGTGACCAAGGACTGGACTAGTACTGTAACTGGAGAAAATATCAACAACCTGCATACATAATAATAATAATTTTTTTAGTACCAAATAGTAAAATTCAACAACATAAATACAACAATTTTGATATTTAAATGATACTTAATTCAACACATGACACCTATGAAGCGGGTGACTTGTCCATCCCAGGTAGACATTGCTCGACACTATCTGGTACTACAACATGTAGAAACACAAGAACATTATATTTGAGGATGCGAGAAAATAAATAAATCACTATGGTGAATTTATCAAATGTGACACATACATGTATATGAGGTACACCAAATGATCAAGCTTCCTTTACTACTGCATGAATGGTGGAGACATAAACTAATTCATCTATCAACATAGATGGTTTGCTATAGGGGTGTAGTAATTAGAAAACATCATACAATAAAATATCAAAATAAATACACATAATACTATATAAATATATAACGATGAAGAACATAGAGATGGTTAAGATAGTAACCTTCTCCATGAAGCTTTGATGTCCACTGGCCTCCATAGGCCCATAACAAGTTTTCCTACAACTCGAGCATATGTGAGGCTCACATGAATGATTTCTCTATCCATGTGCCCTCTACTCACTGCACTTTTCTCTAGGGGTTGAAGGTATGACCCCTCTGCCAATGTCACCAATATGCACCTTCTGTCGAGATAGTACAACAAAACTACCATGTTGCACTAGAATATGAGTCAAGGATGATAAAGCTACATGTGTCTGTTGCATGCCCTCTAAAATGAGAGGATGTTGGGCAGGGGGGTTAGCCCTTTTCCTAGAGGGACGAGTACATAGCATGGGATCATGCCAACCATGCTATTGGTATTGTGTGGACCCTTGACCCACCCCATGGAAATCACCAATGCCAAAGTAGTTCACATGGTGAACCAAAATAATTTTTTCCTATAATTTCCTCAAGAAATATAATGACACCTCATTGTTATTGGAGGGAGGTTTATCACAGACCATGAACCACCTATCCATCCAGTTTTCAAGAAATTATGGGTGGATGCATTGGTCCATACAAATGTGTTTCTTGTTGATAGGTGGTTGTACTCTAGCTCGAGGATCAATAAATAGAGACATCGAATCTTGTTTTGAAATATTCAAGTCTCTAAATTGGTTTCTATCGAGTCCAGTCCTATAATACTCGAACATCCTATCCATGTATTCATAAATAGTAGTTAATTTACCTTGGGCACTTGCAATGGAAGATACAATGGTGCCCAATGAAGTGGCCAAAGATACTCGGCTAGGCTCTCTTGTACCCTTAATTCATGGACAAGAGATCTGAAAGTGCTCAACCCCTCATAAATTTGTGTGTTTATGTTTGGTGTTGTGGTGGGTTGGGGTTTTATGTTCCTTAGTGTGATTTTGTGGGGTTTTCATTGTCTCTGGGTTCCATCTTAATAATATCTGCTGTAGTTTAATAAGGCATGACATATAAATTAGGTTAGTTGTTTTAATTAAAATAGAAAATTACAAAAACATGCAAATACATATTTTAAAAAATTAAAAAACAACAACAAAATAATTACATTCACATGCATGCATTATTTTATATTCATAATAGATTTCCATTTTCTATTGTGAAAACTAACAATTTGACAGATAAAGAAAATATAATAGAAGAAAAAATGATTATACCATCAAGCATGATACAATTATTTCCATTGAAGGATGAAGACCCTATAGAAGTGTTTCTAACGTTTGCAAAGTTCCTAAGCATGGTTAAAGAAATGAAGGAACCTTATGATGTTGTTTAGAGAAGAGTTTAGCGAGACATACAACACAATGATGAAGTTGAAAGCTCTTGGAAACATGCATTTTTTAGGACATGGAATATTTGCTAAAGGGGCATGTAGACATTGTGAAAAACAACACTTCTAATGGCTTGTCACCTAAGAGGATAATTGTGCATGACATGTGGAGAATTATCTTAAATATTTTTAGCACACATTTATGAAAAGTAAAAAATTACTAGAGTGGAAGAAAAATAAGAGAAATCAAGCATACTCGGCTTGAGTTGGACACGGTGGCAAGATCTTGTCTTTGCTTGGTTGTTTGCTCCTCTCTATTTGCTCAATGAACTGAAAAACGTGAGGCGCAATATGTGAAAATGTGAACAAATCGTACTTGCGGTCCCTTAAAAAAGTGCACGATAGGAACACGTGCATGTTCCTAGGAATGCACACGTATTCTTAGGAGTGCACACACGCTCTTGGCAACATGCCTTTGTGGCATGCTGAGTGGAGGTTTGAGGTTTTCTGAACCTCTAACACCGGGAACACGTGCACATTTCTAAAAGTAAGCGTTCCTACCCACCTCGTTGTCACTTTATCATCCACCAACTTTGTGCACTCACCCACTACTCTATTGTAAATTAAAACAAATAAGTTATTATTATTTTATTTGAATTTAACAAATATTATTCTATCATTAAAATCCTTCCCCATTTGATGATTATGGAAGTGTCCCAAAAATGAATTGCTTTTCTTTGTATAAAAGATATTATATTTTATAATTGGCCTCTAAAATGGTCTACCCATGTAAAATAAAAAACTTCACTTCTACACTCTCATATTCCCCTCAAATATTCCAAAGATTCGAAGGGAATATTTCTAAATTACAAATGACACTAGTAATAAATGGATTTAAATTTATATTTAATAATACAAAATTATTAGTTGTGTGTTATATTGGGAGTGAAAATATCTTTATTTGATCTAATTTACTTAATAATTTTGATTTTATATACAATTTTATTAATACTTTTGATTTTAAGAGATCTTTCTTAATATTATTTTTATATTTTTAAATATATGTTGTGTTTATTAGAGTCTTTTATTACCACGCACATCTTTTTGTTTTATATACTTTATTTCATAATTTGGTTTTCGTGATTTCATATATTTTATATAACAATTTTGATTTTAAGAGAGTTTTTTCAAAGTTATATTCATTAAAAAGAGAATATACATATTGCGGTCCCTCCCCATACTCTCCAATTCATCACATTCATTAAAATTCATTCATATTCCACCTTTATTTAAATGTCTTCTCTATATAATAACATTACATAAAAACTTTCACTAAAACACTAAAAAAAACCTTATGAGTTTTAAGAAAAAAATATGGGAAGAAATTATATTCCTCGCAAAACTTTCCTTTAAAACACTCTTGAGAAATGAAAGCTCCTGCATCTAGAGAGAGAGCGCCTCTTTAGATAGTTCATCGACCAAAGAGTTTAGTTCTTAGGGAATATTATTGACTAAGAACCATTCCAGAGATGAGAAGAAGAAGCGAATCTGGTCCATCAGAGTCTTGAGTCTCAACACATGCATTTGATTTTGACCTTTAACCCACTCGATTACAACCTTGGTGATCTGGATTATTTTCGGAACGAAATGAAGAAGAGAAATTACAATGAAATACTCATGAAAATTGCCAGAAACAGAGAAATACAACAATACTTGATTTCTATTAATGAAAGAATTGTAAAGAGACTGTAAAAATACAGAGTGCAAGACTCGTTAGAATGGTGGCAGTTTTATCTCTGAGAAGAGATGTGACGACTACGCTGATTCACCAGACGATGATTACAATGAGGCCCTGAAGGCATTTTTATGATAAACATGAATGCCAAAACCATAGACATCCAAAAACCTAACCCTAGGAGATGAAATTCCAAAAGTCATGTGGGCCTTGTTTGGGTAAGTTAGTACATTAACTTCCCGAGCTCGTAACTTTTGCATACGATCTCCGTTTTAGGCGTGTGATAGCCTGTTGGAAAGGTATTTTCAAGAAATACACATTACGCCTTCAAACTTTGACACTATCTATAATTTTGTTGTGGCACGCCACAAAAACACTGTTTAGGACCCCAAAACGACTCTGGAAGTACAAAAAGATGTGATGACATAAAAATTCCAAAATAAGCCAGTTAGATTAGGTGGGCGACCACGAGTCTCCACCTGAAAGATGTGTAGGGATTCAAACAACCCCAGAAGTGTAGAACCCACAATTACAAAGAAGTACATAAGAATGTGTTGAATTAAAAACTAACAAGAGGAGCTAGTTGGAATAGGTGGGTGGCCACCAATATCCACCTGGATCAATCCTCCCCCCTTAGGAAGCAATGGTCTTCATTGCGTCGAGTGCCCAGGGAAGAGAGGAAATCATTTTTTGAATCTGAATCTTGGTGAGTTGCGTGCCTTGTTGGAGAAGTTGTGTTGTTTGGTTTGTGGAAGACTGTCACAAATATGTTGCTGGCGAGGTTGAATCTATTCCACCAACCTGTTGTCTCTGGGTTTGACGGGGCATTATGCAGGCACCATTGTAGGTGAAGAAACAATATCTTATTTCTCTTCGACAATCTGTTTTTGCTGGATAGAAGGTGTTGAGGCTACAGTGGTTGTAGCGGTCTTTTGTGCATCTTTTGAACAGACTGCAAAGAGGATGAATTTTGAGGTATGAGAGATTACCTTGCGACATTGTTTTGGTGGAGCAGTAGTCATAACTACCTCTAGTATCCTATAGAGTTGACCTCCCAGAGTAATAATGACACTACAAGTTCTAGACTCATAGACAACATGAAGTTTCCATATATATGGTTGTCCCAAAACAACATCACAGACATCAAGAGGGGAAACATCACACACTACCTCATCCTTGAAGGGCTGGATTCCATAGGACAAGAGACACTATTGGCTGACACGAAGATCTCTTCCTTGGTGAATCCACCTGATGTTGTATGGTTGCGAGTGTGGTGTTGTCGACAACCCCAACTGTTTGACAACCTTAGCTGAGATGAGGTTCTTTTGGTTGTCGTTATCAATAATGAAATGCAACATGGTCCCCTTCACCCACATCTGTGAATGGAAGAGGCGCCCCCCCTCTTCAGGATTTACTGGTTCTTCTGGTTGAATTGTTGTGGCCGCAACAGTAACAGTGAGGTCTGTTTCGATGATCTGTTTGTTTTCAATATTTTTTGGATCGGATTCTGAATCATGGTTCGGATTTGTGTCTTTGACCTCGACCACCATTGACTATTTTGAGAAACATTCATCGGTGTTGTGCCAGGGGATTTTATGGAATTCACACCACTTTCCAGTGTCATTCTTCATATTTACTTTACCCTTCTTGTCATGTGTCTTGGACTAGTTGTCTAGAGGTTGTTGGTTAATGCCATCTTTACCATGCTTTGGTTGTTGCAGATTTGCAGACCCGAATTCCCATTTGTTCTAGTGCTTAAATTTTTGCTCGATTTTGACATCATATCGATAGGAAGCTCCCAATAATGAGATGTTTAGGAAATCCATTTCGGTTTGGATGTACCTATGCAGAGCCCCATGTTATTTCAGAACCAGATGTCTCTCAGAGTCTTTGATACCTATCTTGGTGCGTAAGGCATGGAAAGTATTTTTGAACTTCGACAATGTTTGGCTCTTCTCTTGTCGTAGTGTGGTCCATCTCATGTACTAGTTTTCATAGTTATCAATAGGGTAGTATTGTTCCTTGACCGCATCCAAAAAAAAATCCCAAGTGGGCTTGGCCCCATATATTCCAGATTCCTCTGTGGAACTATGCTCCCAGTAGGTTTCCCACCAATGTTTGACATGGAGGAGAGCCTTGAGGAGTGTGAATGTGATCTTTTCCCCGTCATAAAAATTGTGAATAGAGAAATAACCTTCTAATATATCTAACAACTTTTCTAGGGAATCCGCATCTATCTGACCTTCAAATATGGGAATATCAAAATTAACTTGTACCTTGAAGGGAGAGGTTCCTCCAAAATGGTCACTTGATGAAGATGTACATGTTTCTATCAACATGCGTTGAAGGATGTGTGAAAAATTCTCCATCATTTCGTCCCTCTGTTGAGCGAGAACTTGCTCGAGCAACAGGTTAATAGAATCTTCTGCTCCACCATTTTTCTTTTCTGCCGCCATCGAGGGTTTCTTGGGCATGCGAAAGTGATTTTCCTCAAGAGAGACAAGCTTGAGATCCAACTGGCTATACTCGGACCTCGTCGGGGACATGCACTGAAAAACGATCAAGAGCAGTCTGCTCTGATACCACTGATCCCAATTATTTTTAGAATGAAATGAAGAGGATAAATTACAATGAAATTCTCATGAAAATTTCCAGAAACAAAGAAATACAACAATACTTGATTTCTATTAATGAAAGAATTGTAAAGAGACTGTAAAAATAGATCGTGTAAGACTTGTTAGAATGGTGGCATCTTTATCTCTGAGAAGAGATGTGACGACTATGCTCATTCTCCAGAAGATGATTACAATGAGGTTCTGAAGGCCTTTTTATGATAAACATGAATGCCAAAACCCTAGACATCCAAAAACCTAACCCTAGGAGATGAAATGCCAAAAGTCATGTGGGCCCTGTTTGGGTAAGTTAGTACATTAGCTTCCCAGGGTCATAAATTTTGCATACGATCTTTGTTTTAGGAGTGTGATAGCCCATTCGAAAGTTATTTTCAAGAAGTATGCATTATGCCATAAAACTCTGACTCGGTCTATAGTTTGATTGTGGCACTCCAAAAAAAACACTTTTTAGGGCCCCAAAACGGCCCTTGAAGTACATAAAGATGTGCTGACATGAAAAATTTCAAAATAAGCCAGTTGGATTAGGTGGGTGGCTACTAGTCTCCGCCTGGAATATGTGTAGGGCTTCAAACAACCCTATAAGTGTAGAACCCACAATTACAAAGAAGGACAAAAGAACATGTTGAACTAAAAACTAACAAGAGGAGCCAGTTGGAATAGGTAGGTGGTCACCAATATCCACCTGGATCACTTGGATTCTCCCAGAATTTGAATTTTGCTTAGATTTAAGGAGGTGACCATGAAAAGTAAATCCCATAATGCTAAAAGATCCTCTTTTGTGTTATTTCCTCTGCCCGAGGAGTATTAGATTTTGAAAAAATGTTACTCGGTAATAAAAAGAACAACACCAACCCCGCATCTAGGTGGGTGTCCTTGACTAGCACTTCCAAAATATCCCCACGACATACATTTATCTAAGGAAGGCATGGTGAGAATGTTTTGTTTTGGAACTTTAACCTCACACCTAAATTCTTGGGATAATTTGACAACCAAAGTAGAAATAGTTTTAGTCGAAATAGACACATCCTAAGACATGCATACATTGCGCACCCACCAAAAGAAATATATAAAGAAAAAAATGGAGGGAGGGAAAAGGTTTTGTGGTAGGATCCTCTTTCCAGGATTTAATCCAATCGAGAATATTACCGGACAAAGATGGCCCTAGTAATTTAACAAGCTTTGAGACCTCTGACATTACCTGTCGTGCATATTGGTAATTAATAAAAATATGTTGCACTATTTCAAATCACCCTTGCATAGAGAACATCTTTTTGGACCTATCCACCCTATTTTCATCCCATTGTCCCTTGTTAACATCATTTTTTCAATAGCCATCAAAAATCGAATCTTCTATTTTAAAGGTACACGAATATTCCACACATAAGACCACCACCACTTTCTCTCCCCATCAAATGCAACCTATTCCTAAGATAAGTAACCCAACTTGACTATGTAGTTTCTATATTTCTCATTCCTCAACCAAACAAGGGAATCATCTTCCTCTTCCCGATGTTGAATAAAATTTGAGTTTAATAGATCAATGAACATGTTCCAATCCTCTTCTTGATTCCCTCAAGCTCCAGGATGATAACTAAATTCCATGTGCTTCTTCCTATATATTTTTCACCCTCCATTATGGAATTCCATAAAGAGAAGATGCCTTGATCATGTAATTCAATGATCAAATCCCTTGAGATTTAATTATAACCTAGACCCGATTTCACCCACGGGTCCTGACCAATTCTAGCACTTCATCCTGCCTGAAAGAAGTGGTCTGCCTATCTTATCTGCTGGAAAGAAAAGGGCATCATGGTTCTTTCTATTACCCACTTTCCATACAGTCCATTCCCCTACTAAGGGGAATGCCTCAACGATTTTCCTCCAAACAATAGAGTTATTGTTCCCAATTTTCTTATGAGATTTGAATGAGTCCATAATAGACTTCTCATCTAAGTATGATTTTAAGAGATTTTATATAATATTATGCAAGAATGGATGATGAGATCATGAGAGGGAGGAGAGAGGTGATCCTCTTCATCATCTTCAAGCTCTAGCGGAGAAGGCTCGCCATATTTTTGTTCAATATAATCACACGAGAAAAAATATGTATCCTTTATATTTTCTATTCCATAAGAAGATTAATTGGTACATCATCATTATATTCCATTATCAGATCATCAATATTTTCCTCTATTTTATATTGTATATCAAGAAATACACAATCATATTTAACTTATTTTATAACAAAGAAGCGGGCTAATGGAACAGGATGGGAAATCGAATGTGGAGCAGGGGAGAGTTTGGTAAGTTTTTTTTTTTGAGATTTGATTCAATAAAAATATATATGAAAGAATATGAGGGGAAGGGGACTCATGAGCCAATGGGGGAGTTGGGGTAGCAAGCCCTGCTATAGGGTAGATCTTATAAGGAGGCGATCATGGGTGAATCTGACCCGATTTTGACAAAGACATAGATGGGGGGCACGGGGAAGAACCCCAATGTTAATGGCAAAACTTGCAGAGATGCAATAGAATCTCTATGTGAGAACCATAGGTTGAAAAATGGATGGTTGGATAAATCCAAGTAAAATCTAGGATATGAGGTCACTTCACTATAGATCGACAACTATATCTAATATATGAAGGACCATGCGATCATTGAAAATTTTATGGGCATATGGCCCTCTGAAAAAGGTTTGATAGGGTGGGTGAAGACCATATGGAAAACCAAGGGTCAAATGAATTTGAAACTTGGATCCAAAGGTTTTTTCATGATGATATTTTCCTTCATGGAGGACACAGAACATATTTTTGAACAAGGACGATATTTCTTCAACTCAGTTGGATTGCATCTGAGGTATTGGTCTGAAAAGTTCTCACTAGAAAAATAAAACTTCATCGAGGCGCCAATATGGATCAAGATGTACTTGTTGTCGTAATATTTCTAAAACAAAGATACTTTAGAAGTATAGGGAAATACATTAGGAACCTTTGTGAAAGTCTCAAAGTTCACAAAAATAGGTCGATACACATCTTATACTAGGATATGCATATATATGAATGTAGCAGGAGCTCTTCTTGACTCGATCACCATTTCATACTAAGACAATGATTGAATCCAAACTCTTGATTATGAACACATACCATTAAGGTGTAGGAAATGCCATAAACATGGCCACTTGTTCCGATCTTCCCCAAAGAATACCACAAATTCTCTAGATAAACCAAGAGAGAAACATGATTAAGAGGGTTTTATGAAAGTCCCAAACAAAAGGAAATCATGAAGAAAGGAAAACAAAACCACGATTCAGGAAGATAATTTCATAGGGAACAACTTTTAGGCCCTCTCATAGGAGATTGAGGAGGGATCTAACAAGGAATAAACCTCACATCCAACAAACCTCAAAGACTCTCTAATTGACTCATATTTGGAAATCCAGAAGAGTTAGTGTAGTGTCCCCACTACCTTATCCATAAAAAAAATTCTCATACCATGAACTAAATGCACTCTAACAACAAATAAAAAATGCATGCATCTAGTAGAAATGATTAACAACATGAATGCAACTGATTAAAACTCATATACACTAGCATATATCTGCTTAAAAATTAGAGTTCATGTGACAACAATAAAATCCCATGAATAAAATTGATAAACATAGATAAAAACACTTATCTTTTAACAAAAGATGAGAAGCTGACCACAGGGGATGGATGTTCCTCCCAACCATAGATTTGATGCTCCAAATATCAACAACAAATCACCCCTAAGTTGGGGATATGATTCCACAAAAGAGGGTGTCTCTCTCAGATCCTAATTCACACCCACATCCAACTAGTTTTCTAACAACTATCCCAATCCTCCAGCTCTCTTTCCCTCAACCCATACAACCCAAGGAATTTGGATCCCCCTTCATTGTACATAGTCCCTTAGGCCTTCCCACTGCTCTCCAGGGTTCCAACACAAGGTTGGATAAGAATCTCTATTGTTGGGGAGTCTAGGGATGCTAATTGTCCTAAGAAAATTGAAAAAACAACTATTGTTCAAGGGAAAATTACTCACACAGAAATATCCCTCTCTAAATGACTAACAACTTTCTTCTTCATGCAACAAGATCTCCAACAATATTCCCACAACACTTACTATGTCTTCCTTCAAGCTCCAATGCTTTCCACTTCCTTGTTGGTCCAAAAAATTCATGCAAAAACTACCCACAATGGCCACTCAAATTTCTCTTGTACCCATGAGAGTTGACTCACATTCTCCAAGGTTGATTGTACTTATGCCCCATTCTCTCATAACTATGGGATGTGACTTTTCCCACCAAACCCCCTTACATGTTTTTACTGATTGGGATCTCATACACTCAAAAGGAAATTAGAAGGTTCACTCAAAGCAATAATTTTAGGAAAGTGGGTTGGAACTAATACCCATGAATAATCCCCACCCTCGCTTGGACCCTTCTCTTAGACATTCTTAGGCATTCCCCTCTCTTGTGGAAACTTAGCCCCCCAATTACTCTATCTTTTTCCACCCACAACCATCGTCACATTCATTTTATTATTACAATCATATAAAATGTTTAAAAATTACATATCCGGGCCTATGGACGTACATCATATTTAATTACACATCGCTAAAACATGGATTATAAATGAGGATGTTACAATTAGAAGGTCATTATATAAGAACACAATATAGAGAAAGAAGGGGAATAAATTGAGATACGGGATAACAATACCATGGAGGGATCCCATCAATATTTAGGGGGGGATAATGCAGTGCAGGATATGGAACAGGAAGACCAAGAAATATACATTCAGTAATTTTTGGAACTACATGGAGAAAAGAATATGAGTGCTATTTTAGAAATCCAATTAAGGAAAATTCTTAAGGATATGGTAAAAGGAAAGGGAAATGGAGGAAGCTAGATCCACAATCTAACTACCTTAGGAGAACTCGAGGTTAAAACCAACCAACTAAAAGTGCAAAAGAAAGTCGTATTGGAGGATAAAAAGAGAGGATGAAAATCATTAAAGCATAAATTAGAGGAAATATGAGTGCTTCTTGTGGACTCTAGGCAAGCAATAGACCTACCAGAAAAGCATTTCCATTCCCAACCAAAGGTTTAAGATGAAATTTATTTCATGGAATATCAAAGGTCATAATTTCCCATCCAAGCACATGACTATAAGGAAAATGATTAATCAAGAAAAACCCAACATATTGATGATACAAGAAACCAAATGTGATAGAGACTTGATTCTTTGGATTTCCCAAGAGATATGGAAGAATTGTGAGGTTGTAACACCCTATTTCCCCCATCTTGTAAATATAACTGGACTGGCCAAGAACTATGGCAAACTCATAAGTGTGAATATGTGATGTAAATGGACCTTGAGGAAAAGGTCAATAAATGTGAATGACATTTTGAATTTATTGCAGGACTACTGAGAGGGGATGTGCAGAAAAAGAGACCACGATGGCGGTGGAAGGCACCTGAAAAGGTAGTGTTAACTTCCACCGAGAATTAAATACCGTATTTGGACTACACTGGCCCGGAGAACCAAAAGCGGCTCGCTGGCCCTGAAATTCAGCGCCTCGCAGGTTGGTAGGCGGATGGCTTGATGAGGGATGGGATGGTGAACCGCCCATCCGTAGAGTCGTCAGGCCTAATCAACGTGAGGGTAATCGTGCCACACGCAACCTCGCGAGAGGATAAGGCGTATGGAAGAAGCGATTAGAGGGGGCAGACGCGAGGGGAACTTTGGCAATTTTACGCAGAGTGAGTGATAGCAGAGAGGAGGGATTGCAACCTTCGCTCCTGGTCACTGGCCGACAGAGAGACGCAGTCTCAGAGCATCGTGGTCTCAGCTCAGGGGTGGCTAGTGGTAAATCCGTTGGGAGTCGTTGAGCCTACGGTTGGGTGGAAACGAGCACCCCTCTCAGCAGTTTCACCCACTTCTGAAATTATTTCTGATAAGTGTTTTGCCTCTGGCATCCTGATATATATATATATGTGTGTGTGTGTGTGTGCTTGTTCTGATAGTTATTCTCATAAGTTGAGAAATGAGGAATGATTTCATTATAAGAATAATTGTATGGTGTTTTGATCAGTGCTAGTAGTTATATGTATATTCATATGGAAGGACTACGTAGGATTTATATCTTCATGAAGTCGTTATGTGTGTGCACTGGTCAATTCAGTTTTCATGTCTGATTATTGGGAGGACGACATTCTTACATACCTCCAGTAAGAATAGTGAAGGCGTAAGGCCTTAGAAATCCTGCATAAGGAGGAACGATTCCTTTTGAGGGACCAGATGATAGCCTAGGGACGAAGTAACAAATCGACAGATGAGATCCCGTCGGGAGATCTGTGGTCATTCACGAACGTCAGATCTGAGGAAGAAGGGGGAGTGTTAAGTGCTTTAACCCCGATGGATAGTAATCCAAGGACGAGAATTCGTTGGGGAATCTGCGTCCACCCATGACCGTTAGATTTGTAGGAGAAAGTAGGGGGTTAAATGCCTTACCCCTTTGTTCTCCTGTGTCTTCATGGGTAGCGAAGAGTTTAGGACCATAGATTCCCAAGGTTCATTAGAATATCTGGACCATGGATCTCTCCCATGCCCAGGGAGTCGTGGAAGAATACATGGGTAGGAACCATTACGAACCGTCGGATCTCAGCTGAACAACCTGACAACCGTTAGATCTGTCAAGAGTTACCCGAGGGATAAGACTCCAGTGTATAGGGATTTTTACCAGGGATAGATCTGAACCGACTGATTAACGGAGGCCACGTGTCACGAGATCTCTCGTCTTGGGATATCGGCATTTGGGAAATCGGAGTTCCTGAGGTCGTGAAAGTCGGGACATCAGAAGTCTCGAAAACGCGAGGAGCGATCTGAACCATCCAGTTACTTGGGATGCGTGTCAGAGATCTGAAGGGGAGTCGGAGTTCGGCATTTCGCGAGTCCTAGAGGCAAGGCGTCCAGGACATCAAAAGTCGCGAAACCCCGAGAGTTAACCAGGACCGTCCATCCATTTGGGATGCGTGTCAAAAATCTGACGAGAGTCGGAGAATCGGGAAATCAACATTCCTGAGGTCGAAGGAAATCGGGACATCAAAAGTCTCGAACCCCGAGAATTAATCGGAGCCATCCATCTGGAAGGGGCGCGTGGAGGAGATCGGTGCCATTGGAGGAAGGTCCGATAGGAGGTCATCCATCGGCATATCGGGGATTTTGTGGACGCGGAAACTTTGCATTTCGAAACTGTGAACCCCGAAACCCTGATAAGGAGGAAAGAGCCATAGTGGAAACCAGTTGTCACTGCAGTGGAGAGTCGGGATTCAGGGAATCGCAAGTTCCGTGGGCAAGTGTATTATGACATCGCAAACCCCAGAACCCTGATGAAAGGGTATGACTGCGGTCGTATAGAGGGAGGTCGTGTGGACAAAAAGGTCTAGTCTAGGGGACTAGCGGAAGATGACGTCATATTGGGATATCGGGGATTCCGAGGGCAAAAGGTTTATGTATTCCAATATTTTGATATTCGAATCCCCTATGGACGGAGGAGATTCCTTCGGAGGATCTCCAGGTTCGTAATGACCGTTAGATATGGAAACAATACGTTAACTTAAACTAGGACGTGGTTATGCTTTAGGATAAGCGGTGAGCAGATCTGGACGGTCAGAGTCCACTCGCCCATATCTACGGCTGAGAATGCATTCCGGACCCCCCCTTTCCATTCTACCTTTAATGGAGGGGGGGCGGGGGGTCCGGAATTGGACGCGCAACTCTCTAACGGTTGTGATTTACTCATCGTGATCAACAGTTTCGAGGTGGATTCCGGAACCCCCTTGCCATTTTGCCTTTAATGGGGGGGGGAGGGTCCGGAATATTGTGGCGTGTGAAGTGGGGCCCCCTCCCTGTCATGACGACCACCGTGTCGCGTTTCCCTCTTGCCACCCGTATGCCACCTAACCGCGCAACAAACGTTTCTCATTGGCTGTTCTCTACCCCTGTTGAGGTTTATTCCTATTGACCATTCGCTGAACCCGTGGGAACTTATCCCTATGGGACGTACGTTAGCCCTGGCGGGCTTCGGTGGTTGCAGAGTATAATGTTTGGACATTACTACAGTTCCGGAGCACGAAATACAAATAGGCATTACGTTCAAATTGAACCGCGATCATGACCCACGATTTCCTGAGAGTGGGGAAGAAAAGAGGAAGAGCTAGTCTACGATTGGATCTCCATGGTCATTTAGGAGCTCGAGTTCGACAGAGGACCGCAAAAATTTGATTAGGTAGTGGGTATGTTACAGAGGTAGATATGGTGGAAGCTAAGGGTATCACTGGAGGATTGGTGATTCTTTGGAACCCAAATTTACTCCATCTAGATATACTATAGACTTCTCCTAGAATTTTATTAGCTAGATACAAGATCCTAGGTTAGTTGGAATAGGGATACATCACCAATTATTGATCTAAGAGGATCTCAGTGGCCACCCACCTTGTCCAACTGGCTCATAATAGTTTTTTGGCAACTTACTATTTTTAGCAGTTTTTCGGCTCTTGGATTTTCGAGGCCATTTTGAGGGCCTAAAAAATGATTTTTTGTGATTAGGAAGCTTAATGAGATCCAAGGGATTTTATTTATCCCTCTAAATTAATCTCTTCTTCAATACCTTTCCAACAATCTATTGTGCGCCCTAAACATATATCGTATACAAAAGTTACGATCCTGGGAAGTTTATGTACTAACTTACCCTAATGGGGCCCACATGACTTTTGGCGCTTCATCTCCTAGGGTTAGGTTTTTGGATGTCCAGGTTTTTGGCATTCATGTTTATTGTAAAAATTCCTTCAAATCCTCATTATAATCATCTTCTTGCGAATTAGTGTAGCTGTCACATCTCTTCTCATAGATAAGTTGCCACCATTCTAGCAAGCTTGTCTTCAGTCTGCATTTTACAGTTTTCAACATATTTACTATTTAATAGAAGTCAAGTTTTATTGTATATATGTTATTGTTCACTATGCCTCTGTGTTAATACTATAAATCTATGGTTTCATTTCATTCTGCTCATAAATCTGGATCAGTGGTATCAGAGCGGTCTACTCCTTGTCGTTTTTCTTAATGCATGTCCCTGACCTGGTTAGGCTATAGAGAGTTGGGTCTCGAGCTTGTTTCTCTTAAGGACAACTTCTCTCGCATGCCCAAGAAACCATCCATGTTGGGAAAAAATAAATATGTCGGGATAAGATATCCTTTCAAAAAATTTCTCGAGGAAGCCCTTGAGCGACAGAGTAATACGATGATGGAAAAATTTGCACAAATCCTTCAACGACTGTTGAAAAGCGACACATCCACCTCAAGAAGAGGTGCCACCCCCTTCAAGGTACAAATCAATTTTGATATTCCTATATTTGAAGGTCAAATAGATGCGCATGCCATAGATAAATGGTTAAACCTTCTAGAAGGGTATTTTTCTGTCCACAAATTTTATGATAGAGAAAATATTACATTTGCACTCCTGAAGGCTGTCCCCCATGTCAAAGATTGGTGGAAGACTTTCTATGAGAAAAAAGAAATAGAGGGATCCACATTATTTGTAGTTGCACCCACTTGGGGTTCCTCCAGGGATGCTATTAAGGAACAATACTACCCTATTGGAAGTTATGATGACTTGTATACAAGATGGACCACACTGCGACATGAAAGAGACCAAACAATGCCAGAGTTCACTAATGTATTCCATACCTTGCGCACCAAGATGGGTATCAAAGATTCTGAGCGACATCTGGTGCTCAAGTACCATAACGGTCTGCATAGATACATCCAAATGTAAATGGAGTTCTTGGAAATCTCATCCTTGGGCACGACCTATCGATATGCCATCAAAATCGAGCATAAGTTGAAACAAAAGACACTACAGTTTGGGTCTGTGAACCCCTCACAACAGAAGCAAGGAAAGGGTAGCCCCAACCCACAGAACAAAGGAAAAATAAAAGATGGGAAATCTCAGGACAACCAGTCCAAGACACAAGCAAAAAAGGACAATGGGAAGATGAAGAAAGATACCAGGAAGTGGTGTGACCTCCATAAGAGCCCTTGGCATAACACTGTTGATTTCCTCTCAAAGAAGTCATTGGTGGCTGAGGAAAAAGCCTCTGAATCAGATGCGAGTTCCGACTCTGAGTCAAAACCATAAAAGGGGAGACAGATCATTGACACGGAACCTAGTGCCACCGTTGCTACCACCAAGATCCATCTTGGTGAACCTTATGAGACAGAGGAAGGCGAGCGCCTCTTTCATTCACAAATGTGGGTAAAAGGAACTCCGCTACACTTCATCATTCATAGCGGTAGTTAGAAGAACCTCATCTCAGTAGAGGTCATCAAGCAACTATCCCTGTCGGCTACGTCGCACCTGCATCCCTACACCATTGGATGGCTCCATCAAGGAAGCGATCTTCACGTCAGCCAAAAGTGTCGCCTATCGTACGACATCAAGCCATTCAAAGATGAGGTATTGTGTGATGTTTCTCCCCTTGAAGTTTGTGATTTTCTTTTGGGCCAACCTTATTTATGGAAATTTCATGTTGTATATGAGTCTAGGCCTCATAATGTTATTATTACTTTGAACGGGAAATTGTACAGGATACCTGAGGTAGTCCTACATGGTTTTATTTCCTCTATCTCTGCCAAGCAATGCAGAAAGTTCATTTCTCAGACCAGGAAGTTTGTCTTCTTTGTGATTCACTCTCAAAGTGAGTGAAAGGTTGCAACCACATCCATGGCCTCCACGACTGACCTCTCCATGCAGCAGAAGCAAGTAGATAAGGTCGTGGAAGAATACAAAGACATCTTCTCATCACCTGCTAGGGTACCTATGCACTGTCAGGTCAAGCATCCCATCGATATGACCCCTAACGCACAACTACCCAATGGGCCAATCTATCGTTGCTCTCTGCTAGAAAATGAGGAGATCAGGTGTCAGATCCAAGAAATTCTCCATAAGGGGCACATCCAACCCAACTCATCACCTTGTGGAATCCCAATCGTTCTGGTGCAGAAGAAAGATGAGACTTGGCAACTCTGCATTGATTATCGGGCCCTAAATAAAATCACAGTCAGGAACCGGTACCCGATTCCCCGAATCGACGATCTCCTTGATCAACTCAAGGGCACCAAATACTTCAGTAAGATTGATATGAAGTATGGCTACCATTAGGTCCCAATAGAACCGACAGATGTATGGAAAACTACCTTCAAGTCAAAATAAGGTCTTTTTGAATGGTTGGTCATGCCCTTTGGTTTGAAAAATGCCCCAACAACTTTCATGACGATGATGGACAATATATTGTAGCCTTTCACTAATCCTTTTGTGGTGGTGTATCTAGATGACATCCTCATCTACAACAAGATTTGGGAAAAACACTTGCATCATATTCAACAGGTTTTGCACACTCTGCGGCAGCACAAGCTATAAGCCAACTTGGAAAAATGATCCTTCGGCATGGACATGGTCTAGTACCTAGGCTACATTGTTGATGCACATGGTGTGCATGTTGATCCAGCCAAGATCCAAGTCATCCGTGACTGGCTAGCCCCAACCACGCTCACTGAGATTCAGAACTTCTTAGGCCTTGCCAATTTCTATCGAAGGTTCGTGTTGGGATTCTCCCTTATTGCATGGGCCCTTAGCCAAATAACCAGAGGTGGTGGTAAGGATTTTTTTTTTTGGCCTATCCCAACAGAAAGCGTTCGGTGATGTGAAGCAGCACTTGTTCTCCGCCCCAATGCTTTCATTACCTGAACTGCAACAACCCTTTGAGATCAAGACAGATGCTTCAGACTATGTTGTGGGCACAATCATCACTCATCATGGCCACCCCGTGGCCTATCTCAATGGACTACATATCAGGCCTTTCATCCACCAAGCAGGGAAATGAATGTGTTTTTGTGGTTGTTGATCGCTTTTCCAAGATGGCGATTCTGACCTCCTACAAGAAGAGCATCATAGCAGAGGCCACTACCAAGCTCTTCTTTGAACACGTGTGGGTACACTTTGGGATCCCAAAAACCATTGTCTCAGATCGAGAGAATCGGTTCCTCAACACATTCTGGTCAAGCCTCTGGTCACTGTTGGATACCAAGATCACCAAGTCCACTGCCTTCCATCCCTAAATGGATGGCCAAACCGAGGTCGTCAATTGGATGATCGTGCACATCCTGTGCATGTACAATTCCAAGCACCCCTGCACCTGGGATGGGATTCTCCCCTATGTTCAACACAATTACAACAAATCCATACATAGCTCAACTGACCACAACCCCTTTCAGGTGGGGTTGGGATTTCAACCATTGGGTCCCATGGATGTTGCACTACCCCTTGCGACCACCCATGCATACTCGTAATTCAATGCATGCTCCAACTGGAGCTGAAAAATCCACCTGGTTCATTGAGTGGATCTAGCACATCCGCCAACAGGTTCAAGATATTTTACATAATTCGAATTCCAAGTAAAAGCAACGCCATGATCAACATCGGGTGCAACACTAGTTTCAGGTGGGAGACAAAGTTTGGATGCACTTGCAGAAAAAATGCCTTACAAGGTCTCATCATAATCTTCATCCACTCCATTATGGACCTTACACCATCATCAAGGTTGTGGGTGACAATGATTTTGATCTCAACCTTCCCCCATTCCTTGGATTGCACCCAGTATTCAATGTGGACATCTTTCGACGTTATTTTCCACCATTATTGGACACCTCGGAGGTAATAGAACAATTGACACCAACAGAGATCAACCCTCACTGCATGGGACATGAATCCACTGATCATATTGTGGACACATAGGTCAAGGGCACTCACCAGTAGAGGATCTAGCTTTATCAGGTTGTCAAAGCAGGGCAGCTCCTGCACCAAGGCAAGTGGCTCACCTAGGGCCAAATTCAACAAAAAATTCCTCATATGATGGGGGAAATCAATGCAATGGAGACCATTAATTCCTAATGGGGGAGGATTGATCCAGAAGGATCTCGGTAGCCACCCACCTTGTCGAACTAGCTCAAAACATTTTTTTGTCAACTTACTATTTTTAGCAGTTTTTTGGTTCCTGAACTTTTGGGGCCATTTTGAGGGCCTAAATGGCACCTTTTCATGATCAAACACCTCAATGATAGTTAAAGGCTCTCATTGATCCCCCCAAATGAAGCTCTTCATCAATATATTTCCAATGAGCTATCATGTGCCCTAAACAGAGATCGTATGCAAAAGTTACGACCCTGGGAAATTGATGTACTAACTTACCCCAACGAGGCCCGCATGACTTTTGGCACTTAATCTCCTAGGGTTAGTTTTTTGGATGTCTAGGGTTTTGGAATTCATGTTTATTGTAAAAAGGCCTTCATAGACTCATTGTAATCATCTTCTTGTGAATGAGCGCATCCATCACATCTCTTCTCAGAGATAAGCTGCCACCATTATAACAGCTTGTTTTTAGTCTGCATTTTACAATTTTCAGCATATTTCTTATTTAATAGAAGTCAAGTTTTATTGTATCTTTGTTATTGTTCACTGTTCCTCTGTGTTAATACTATAAATCCATGGTTTCATTTCATTCCGCTCATAAATCTGGATCAATGCTCATGGGCATTCATCCCCAATCTTGAAGAGGGAGTTTCTAGATGCGCTCCTCTTATTGAGAACATCCATTCTAAACAACCCCTATATTTTTGGAGGTGATTTTAAAATTATTACCTCTCTTTAGGAAAAAGGGGGGGATAAGAAGGTTAGAAGCCAAGAATGAATCCTTTAGAGATTGTATTGAGAAGCTCTAATTAATTGATATACCAATGAGTAATGGGAACCACACCTGGAACGATAGAAGGGGAGGACCCCACCATATGGTAGTGCATTTGGACAAATTCCTAGTTTTGGAAGAAATGGTTCACACTCGGTAGGCCATCTTGGCGGAAATCATACCCTTTGTCAGGTCTGACCATTAGTTGATTCTTCTCTCATGGGAGAGAAAAATCAAGTCCATACCAAAACACTTCAGATTTGAAAAGTTTTGGATGGATCATCCATATTTTATGAAAAACATTGAACACTGGTGGTAAGAGAGATTAGATCGATATGGCACAAAAATGTAATAATTCCAATAAAAATTAAAGAATATAAAGGAGGGGATTAAAAAATGGAATAAATAAGTCTTTGGAAACATCTTTGAGAAGAGGACACAAATAGAAAAGGATTTAGAATCGATCTAGAGAGTTTTCATTCAAGAAGGCCGATCAGACGAGCTAGTTAGCAAGGAGGATCAACTCAATATGGAGATCAGTTGTAAGGACAAACAAGAAGAAATCTTATGGAAACAAAAATATAGAATTAGACGGTTAAGGGAAGGAGACAAGAAAACTCCTTTCTTCCACAACTCTCTCCTCAATAGAAGAAATAGAAATTACATTGTTGCCTTAAGGACCACAACAAGAGAAAAATTAGAACAACATGAGAATAATTAAAATGAGTTGACTAACCACTTTAGCCAACTTTTATGGCAACTAGTGGTAGATTGAAAGGAAGTGATTAAGACAATCACTAATGTTAATCTAACCTTAGTATCACTTGATAAAAATATCAACCTGATGCGCTCCATATCCATGTATGAGGTAGAAAAATGGTCAAGTATATGGTCGTGGGTAAGTCACCAGGACCTGATGGATTTACCACTGACTTCTTCTAGGATTGTTGGAAGATCATTGGAAAGGAAATATGGGAGGTGGTCGAGGAATTGAGATTTTTAGGTACAATCCTCTAGGATTTTAATGCAACATTTATTACTTTAATCCCATAGGAAAGGGAGGAAAATACGACTCATAATTTTAGTCCCATTACACTTTGTAACTTGATTTATAAAATTATCACAAAAATAATTGCTAATTGATTGAATCCAATTTTGAATAAGATCATATCTCCAGAAAACAGGGGCTTTGTAGATGGGAGACAAATTCTCGATGGGATAATTTTAGTTCATGAAACAATCCATTCTCTAAAAATGAATAAGAAATAAGGAATGATGATTGAACTTGACATGTCAAAAGTGTATGATCGCCTTAACTAGACCTTTATCCAAAACATGTTGGTGGCTTTTGGCTTTTTCCAAGATTGGATCCACTGGGTCAAGAACCTCACATCCTTGGTTTTTTTCTCTATTTTGATTAATGGGAATCCCTCTTATACTTTTAACCTGACCAGATGAATATGTTAGGGGGATCCCCTTTCATCTTTATTATACATTATCATGGATGAAGGGTTAGGTAGATTCATAAAGTGAAATATGTCAATTGGGAATATCAAAGGGATCTCCTGCCACCCTAATGCTACCCATGTATCCCACTTACAATTTGTAGATGACACTCTGCTTATGGGACAACCCAATGCCAGAGAAGATTTAACCCTCAAGTATATTTTCATATGTTTTTATGATCTCTTCTAGTGCCCTCATTAACCATGCTAAATACCCTATTTTCTTCTTCAATACTCCTTTGTCGATTCAATGAAATATTTCTAGGATTCTTATTTTCTAGTGGGATTTCCTGCCCTCTAAGTACCTAGGAGCTCACTTGATAGACAAGGCCCTCTAAAATATCTCGTAGGAATATTTGTCAACTAAACTTGAAGTGAAGCTCTCTAGTTGGACTTTCTATTTTCTCACCCTACCTAGAAGGTTCCTTCTCATTAAATTTTTGTTGCATTCTATGCCCTCATATCTTTTTTTTTGTCATTGTCGCTCCCTTGAAGGTAATCAAGCACATCCGAAATTTTCAAAGGGCCTTCCTTTGGGGGGGACCCTCTAAGGAGAGGAAATGGCCCTTGGTGGCATGGGATAAGATTCACGTACCAAAGGAAGATGGAGGGCTTGGCATTAGAAACCATTTACTTACGGGGAAAGCCTCAGAAATGAAAACTTGGTGGAGAGGTTGAAATCACAAGGAAAGATATAGGCATCAATTTGGAGATCCAAGTGCGTGGACACTATCCTCGCCAAGGAGTTTTTTTGTATGGGAGATGAGTGTCCAAGATCTTTGATATGGAACAATGCATGGATCAATCGAGGTTTGGTTTAGGAAAATTTCTTTTGGGAAGTTTGATATGTCCATTCTTCTCTCTACGGGGAGGATGCTTTGGAGTAGGAACCCATTATTGATAGGCATGATGAAAAAGGGTTGGACATAGGTTTTTCATTATTGAGCAGAGAAAGATGGTACAATTCAAATTACTAAAAGATTCTAGACATAATGTGAGATATGACCAACAATGTGGAACACATAAGCTCATGGGGAAATGGAGGCTATATTACAATCAAGATAGATAAGTTTCTATACTAGACACGATATATTGAGATGGAGAAGGGAGGGAGATGGAAAATTTAAAGTCAAGTAAGCCTACAAGATAATTATAGGAGTGGAAACCACATACAAGAGAGAAATATGGGGCAAAGTCTGGAATATAGAGTTATGGATGAAAATATATACTTTTCTTTGGTTGATTGTTGGGAGGAAAGTGCTAACTTGGGATTGTCTTATCTAGAAAGACTATGAAGGAAATTCAATATGCATGTTATGCAGTTTGGAGGGAAAATGAATGGATCACGTGTTCAATGGTTGCAAAGAAACATCCACTGTATGGGACAAAGGAGATAATTTTTTTTTCCAAACAATCTAATAGGACAAGAGGTGACATAGTCCAAATGATAGAGCATTGGAGAGATAAACCCTTCAAAAATCATGTGATGAATAAGGTCTGGAATTGATTCCTTGGCTTTCTTCTCTGGAACTTATGGAAATAACACAATAGAAGTAGTTTTAAGAAACACCATCAAACATCCAAAAATTCTCTAGAAGATAATCATAAAAAATGTTTGAGAATTTATCAATGCTTCTAATTTGTTAGGAGGACTGGGAATACTCAGGGGCAGAGTCCATCATCTTCCTCAACTAGCAACTGGATCAGTGTAGCAGGCTCTATAATCCCTCTAAAAAACTCTATGTTTCAATGTCAAACGAGACATGGGTTCCTCCCCCAAAGAAACAATTCAAATAAAACTTTGACGAGGCCTATGAACCTTTGGGTGCATGAGAAATGTTTCACAATTCAAAAGGTATCATTAAGACAAATTTTTCTTTAAGACTGAGAATAAATTATAACAATGGGGTGGAATTGGCAAGCTTGATTAAAGGGATACAATTGGATAAGGAGTTGGGATACTCCAATTTGATAGTTAAAGGTGACTCCAAACTGCTAATCGTATCCTTGGGAAGGATCATCAATGACGTCAATCCAGGTAGATTATCCAAAAATTGGAGGTTTTCAAAAGATTTTGACCAAGTAATTGAGTTGGTTATCCAAATATAAACGATTATACCATCCCATATCAAACGTAAGGGAAACTCCTTGGCAGATCAATTAGGGAATGAGGGAGTTACACAGACCAATATTTTAAATGTTTGGAAATGGATAGATCCTATACCTTCTTAACTCATGGAAGAGTGTAACCATTTGAATGTGGTAGGGTAAAATCATGAACCTGGGTGTCTATTTTCCTTGTTTTTTGAGAAAATAAAATATATTTTCAGAAGTTTTTCAACTTTCGATAAACAAAAGTATTTTTTTATTTAGAATTTCACTTTACAGTAAAAACAAAACTTGTCATGAATTTTGTTATCTTTTTATTGATTAGTTTTTGAATTTTTTTTATGGACATTTGATATGACATTTTATTGATTGTTTGAAAGTATCTTCCTTAAAAATGAAGGCACTGATAATGCGTTATGTTTTTTGACACCAATTTACTCATTATTAAACTTTTGATTATGAAAAACGAAATATGTTGCAACAATCTAAACCGACTCTATTAAAGTATGACTCTAGTTTTGAAGACAACGAATGAAAATTATAATTACTACAATTTTTTGATTTTGATCAATCTGGAAAAGTTGCATATTTTAAACACATTTAGATTGACATAATTTATCTACCTTAATTTTTATTTAAAAGTAAAATATAAAAGTACCCTTTTGAAGATGACAGTGAAAAGTTCCATAATATAAAATTTCCATAATTTTTTGCTGTGTATTATTTCCGATATTGATTTTTCATTTTAATGAATCATTATGTCATCTAAAAATAATATGCATACATTTTTTTTTAATAAAATTAACTAAAATTACTAAAAAACAATTAAATTGAATACAAATTATATCAAAAGAAAGTAGATTCAATTATGAAAATGGTTGTATTAGTTCTGAAACTAGACTCATAGTATTTTTAGGAGTCCTCTCCTCCCTAAGTTAGAGTACACTGAGGTGAACATATACTTTTTTGAAAAGTGCCATAGTTACAGGTTTTCGGTCGAATTATTAGTTCGGCTGAAAGTTAGTATTTTTTGGTCGAAAGTTAGTTTTAATGGAAAATTGTTGTTAGATTTAAAATTTGTGTTATATTTTTCAATGGTGTCGTTAGATATAAATTTCGGTCGAAAAAACAGTTCGACTGAAAAAATCAAGAGTTCAGTAAAAAACATGCCATTAACAATTTCTGCGCCCTGATTCTCATGAAAGTGTTACCTAGATTCATGACTTTACCCGATAGATAATAAACACCTGGAAGGGGTGTCAACAAGTGGGGCTCAAATGTGTCTTCTGGATCCCACTTCGCTTGGTAATCAAAGCCCATCAAGGGGCGAACCGGTTAGAAGTTATGTCACATACAAAGAGGTTGATGTTGTTTGTAGGGAGGAGTATGAACTCCTCCCCACCAGATGATGTAATGATGGTTTTTAAGGAGTTATCTATGCATTGGTACACCGAGGAGACTATTGGCCTTGGTATTGATCTGTGGTTCATAATAGAGAAAAGTACCATGGGCGACTCAGTGATGATTTTATGAAGAGGAGGAACTAGGACATATATGGAATGATGATTGTTTCAAATGGGAGGAGGATCCTTTCTTTGCTAGGCTTGTATAGAATTATGGGTTGGCTCAATATGCTTGGTAGCAAATGAAGGAATTGGATCTAGGAGCGATATTACTAGGCTAGTATTTCCCTCTCATTGCTAATTCCAAGTAACTTGTTTGGCTATGTTCTGTTCTAGTGGCTTTGACTTTGGGGTGTTTTCTTGGTGCTTGTTTGTTTTTTTATCTCTTTTTATAGCATGGTCAGGAATAAGTAGATGGTTTTGAATGTACCTTCCCACCTTTGGGCACAACTATATAGTGTAAAAGACTAGGATTGAAAATGGGTTGGTTAATTGTTAATATTTAGTAGGTTGTTGGTTGTAGGTAGTTGTATCCATCTATTTTGTAAGGGGATCTAGGTTAATGGGACAAAGGGAATCATTTGTAATGTTTTATCTATCAATGTAGTTCTAATCGAAAACTGAGAATGTATTGGTTTATGTTGAAGGTTAATGGAATGAGACCACCATTTCAAATTTTGATTATCTTTTTATTATATGGTAATGATGTGTTTTATTGTTATTCTCAATATGTGTTGTTGAATGAATATTATCTCATTGATCAATGCGTATTTTAATGTGAGATCCAATATAATGGGTAATGTCTTGCATGCGCAACAAGGGGAAAATATGTCTCATGATTTGAGTTCCAGTTGCAATAACCATGCTACATGAGCCCTATACAATCCTTGGTCAGGCATAGTGTTTCGGGTGAGACCTTCCCCTCTCTAGGGATCAAATATGCAAGTGCTTAGACTACAATGGATCACCTTTATTGGACATTGATGCAGACCCTAGCTTGATATTGAGCCAACACTTCTCATGCAAAATTCCTAATTATTAATTCTCTAATATGCCTATTATTCACCTTGTTGCATGTCTCTTCCATGCATAATTCAAATTTTTAATTATCTTAAATTCATATTATTCACATAACTCCCAACTACCTTTCCTATTTTTACTCATTTGTGTGCTCTCTTTTCTTTTCCTTCTAATTTGGTGTGTGCACATGATAATTCACTTTTAAATAAATAAAACCTCTAAAATATGAGATGAATAATTTCTACTAATGCATGTCTCTAGTGCCTAAATTCCATTTCAAATTTCACAATGAAACGAAATCTATTTTATCCATAGATGTCCCCTCTAATTAAAGGAATGCAATTATCTCTATATGAATAATACTTTCATGAGTGCACTTATTTAAAATATCATTCTAAATGCTATGCACATAAGTTATACTTACTCTTTGAATAATGAATCTCAATCAACATTGATATCAATATCAATATAATCAACACCAAGGGTGAGGCCATGATCACTCCACTCATATAGGAACACACATTTTCATGGTGGGTGAAAAATCAATGTAACATGGGTGAAACCTATGTTAAATCCATCACATTTACTCATAGTGAGAGACTCATGGTCATTGAGTAATAAGGACTATCGGTCCTTATTATGCACCCCTCAATTATACCTTGTGAATGATTGCTTACAACTTACCTTCATAGCGACATGTACACTCTTGGGTGAGCACAATCTCCAACTTGTTACATGGAGGGAGTTGCTAGTACGTAAGAATAATGACACTATTCTCCAAAGAATACACATATCACACTCCCTTCATACAATCCTTACCCATGTGTAAGCTTAATTGGAAATATTCATCCCTATCTCAACACACATCTAGAGACACACATCAAATAGCATTGTCCAAAACAATTGTAAATCATAATTAAAAGTTTGCAATATAATATCCAAATTAAGACACCAGTCTCTTGACCCCACTTGTGTACATATAACTTGACCCACTTTGGATTCCATACACATGTGGTTCTTTCCCGTTCCACTTGACAAATAATTAGTGGTTTTGTAGAAATAGATCAATTGAATAGTAAAAATGATATATATCCATCATTAAATCAAATTATAAGTCTATGCGCATAATCATAGTATCCAACAACATTAGCATCAAGTAAATCTCAACATGTTCATGATTCATATATATATTCATTGCATTAGACACTAATAAAAGATCATAGAATCCAAAAGAATTTTAAACACCAATCTAGTCAAAATGCATCAATCAACAAGGTTGGATCCTTCACACATCTAGAATACTCTCAAATAGTAATATTAATAATAATTTCAAGTACAAATATGTCTAGTGAAAAGAAGGGCGTTACATTCTCAATAAGGTCGGCTCATTCACATATCTACAATGCCCTCAAATAATAATATAAATTATAATATCAAGTACTAATATGTTTGCTGAAAAGAGGGGCATTACAAAATAGTCCAACTCATAGTTATCACTCCCTATCATAAACATATGAGTTATCACTCATTATCATAAACATATCCTCTTGATGGTTAACATCTCTACCAATTCTCCGCATTTTCCATTTCTTTCTCTACACAATACAATGCCTAGAGGACAAAACAAAGCCACTTATCTTGAAATTATTTTTCCATACCATGTCCATGAAACCACCTACAGGGTGTGTGGATTTAACTACCTATGTAAATAGTGAAATATAAAAGGAATGTACATCGCTATAACAAAAGCTTTTAATGAAGAGTTAAGATCTTATTTACAATAAGAGGTTGAGAAGAAAAACCAATAAACCATTATTTAATATTATACCATCACTTATCTTAAAATTATTTTTCCACACCATATCCATAAAGCCATCCACAATGTATGCATATCCAACTATCTATAAGTAATGCAAGATAGAAGGAATGTTGCTCCTCTTGATGGTAACAAAAGGTTTTAATCATATTCAACTACCTTTGTAAGTAATGCAATATAGAAGTAATGTAGCTCCTTTTGATGGTAACAAAAAGTTTTAATGATGAGTTTCGTTCCACTACATGTAGGTATATGTGGTTACATTTGTTGTAAAGTTATATGTAGTTATATTTGTTGTAAAGTTATACGTGGTTATATTTGTTGTAAATATATGATACACAATGTTATGCAATGCTACCACAAATGCTAGATAGTTCTTCCATTACTGCCAAATGATCCCACCATTACCACCAAACAACTTTGTCATCAACCATATCAAATTAATTTTATTGATTTTATCATTTATTTTATTTTTTGGATGATTCATTTCACACAACTCTCTATTAATACTAATTTTGATGGTTAGAATATATCCATGAACACCTCTTAACATATCTCTCAATCTAGTAAAACTACCTTTTAACATATATCTTTCAACCTAGTAAAAGTACCTTCCAACCTATATCTATTGTAGATCTAATATGTGTCTAAGAAACTTAGGAATTCTACCATCAACCTCCATCCCAAAATATAAAAGGTATTTACACCTATCAACTTAACTATATAATTATATAATAAATAATGACACATCAAAATCTATTGGTAATTTAAATTGATAATTTTGTTTCGTTTCACCTAAACATTCTAAATCATGAAGGTTAGGTCAATAGAATAAAAATAATAATTTTGTTTCGTTTCACCTAAACATTCTAAATAATGAAAGGTTAGGCCAATAGAAGAACCACCCTTGGGAAAGCAAGTTTTGAACGAAGTAAACATTATTTACATGGTTGACAAAGTGATATTCCATTATTGTTTTTAGACAACAAAGTGTCATGTAACTTATTGGGTATTTCAAGATACCAAACCTTTAAAAGAAAAAAATAGCCAACTTACGCCAAAGATAAAAGATATTATGTTGTTTTAAAAAATTGAGTTTGATTATTAATGATTAGTCTTATCTATGTTGTATGCTTAGGCATACATTAATGACTTTTGTTAAATATTAAAGCACATAGCATATATGCATAAATAACACACAATAATATATTTGTATTACACACTGAATATTGAATTACATTAACCTTATAAAGTTATTGTCAGATCTAACTTATTCCAAATGTGGAGAGAGAGGTTGAGAGAATCTCTCAACAATCTCCAACAAATCCTAAACAAATCCTAACCAATATTATAAGCAATATTTCTAACACCCTCCCTTATTGCTTACATTACAAATATTGGTACTGAAAATAAAAATACATGATTTTGTCTTGATTTGGCTGTCATCAACATTTATATCTTCTTCTGAATTCTGTGGACAATGCTCTTTCTCACACACACTTCCTTCATTCATCTAAGATATACTAGTTTCTAACCATCACTAATGCAATTGTAGTGATTGACAATTCTAGATATACTTCGAAAAATAGTCTAGGAGTCAATGATACATTCTGACCTATATCATGTACACAAACTCACAAACATACAAATATAACTATTTGTTCTTGAAGCACTACAGTACAACAAGAATCAAGAGTTTACAATACATATATCTAACATATATAACCAATAACTATATTCTAGAAAAATTTGAGAGGTGACTGAGGAGGTTCATCATCACTGGATGAGTATTCATGCATAGCACCTAGTGAGTTCTCAACTATGTTAGTTGACTCTTTTAGTTTTCCATTTAGAAGATCCCTAGCATGTGTTTTGCAATTCAGTGTTGTATGTCCACGTCTTCGACAGTAGAAGCATTCAATGTTTTTATTTGTTCTTCCTTTGGAGAATAGTGCAATTTCAGCTTATGAATTGACTTCCATGTCACCTTCCTTCATCATCTTTTCTTCTGCTAAGAGTGCTAAAATCATTTCATCTAGAGTTCGAGAGGGTAATTGAGTTAAAGTAAAGATAGCATTGTCATATTTTGGAGATAAACTATTCAACAAAATTGCTTTTGCATCATCTTCATCAACTTTAGATTTGATCTCTACCAACTGTGCTAACAAAGACTTTAGATCATTTATGTCAAAAGACAATGATACTTCATCATGCATTTTTAATTTGAATAGTTGTAATTTTAATGAAAACTTGGCATTTACAGCCTTTTCCCCAAATATTTGACTCAATTGTTCCCACATTTTTTTAGAAGATTTTTCTAAATTTATTAAGTGTAGTTGGGAATCTGCAAGAGACAATCCAAGAATGGACTTGGCTCTATCCTCTCTTTTCTCCCATTCAATTAATTACTTGGGATATGTAGGTTCCTTCTCTGTACCTTTTACTATTCCCCATACATTCTTATGCATCATTTGAAGTTGTATCTTTACTTTCCAAGTATGGAAGTTAAGACCATTAGATTTTTCCAATGCAATATTCTCCATATCAAAAAACTTAATCAGAAAATACCTACCTCTTGTTGTAGCGTCTCCCTCTTTCCTTAGACAAGGCTATTTATTTTTTAATGCAGATGAGCGAATAAACAATAGTACCAGATGGATCACTTGGGCATGAGTACAGGATGAATCACACGCAACTGACCCTGCTTTAATAATATAAAATCTGGCAGGAATGGTAAGTCTCGTCTCTGTCTCCTAGAGTGTCTTGATTGGGGGAAAAATTACTGTTCTTTGCCAATGATCAACGATGAAGCCAACTATTGGCGGTGAAAACAACGATATGCACCCTCTCTAAACTTTGATATGCACCCTCCCTCAAGCTCTAACAATCAGAATAATGAACTAACAGGGACGAACGCTGGCGCTATCAAATGACAGCTTTTGCTCTTTCTGCGATCAATGGAGCAAGGTTTCAGTTGAAAACCCAAACCCAATATCAAATCCCTTGTCAGATTCTAGAGTTGTGGCGATGTTCAACGTGTAACTGATCTCAACACTGGAAACTAATCGGGCTAAAACTAATCGCATAAACTCCTCTTCATGAAATAAGATATTCTCACATCTTTTGAATTCAAACAACAGTGATGTCCTCTCAGATGCACAGACCACCGATGGCTTGATACAAGACTGTATCGCACTCTCTCCTGAGCTCTAATACCAAATTGGAAATATTAAAGCACAGAGCATATATGCATAAATAACACACAATAATATATTCGTATTACACACCGAATATTGAATTACATCAATCTTATAAAGTTGTTGTCAGATCTAGCTTATTCCAAATGTGGAGAGAGAGATTGGGAAAATCTCTCAACAACTTCCAACAAATCCTCAACATATCCTAACCAATATTATAAGCAATATTTCTAACATGTTATTTCATATACATTTTGCATGGTATAGGATTATATACATTTTGCATGGTATAGGATTCTATAAATTATAAAGTTTGATTTTTTAAATTTTTGAATATTCATCATTTATTACTTCTTCACTCACAATTTTTTATTCCGTGTGCTTACTAAATATCCCACTTAAGTTATGCACATGTTATAAAAAAATTACATGGCTATGAAATGGAGAGGTACTTATTTTTATCTTAATATAAGAATGAATGAGGGGAACCTCCACTTAAGTTATGCACATGTTATAAAAAAATTACATGGCTATGAAATGGAGAGGTACTTATTTTTATCTTAATATAAGAATGAATGAGGGGAACCTCCCAATAATTTAAAG
>ML786815.1:149790-181274 GCA_009831015.1 Picea engelmannii | reverse complement strand
AAAAAAAACAAAAAAAAATACCAATGAAAAAAAAATGTGAAATTGCTAATGTGAAATTGATAGCAATTAATTTGGTATCAAAAATTCATAATTTTAATAGAAGTTCTTGAATTAAATTATAATATATATATAAAATAAATATAAATATCAATTTTTTTTTTTTAAATTAAATTATAAAACATATATAAAACAAATGTAAATATTATGTTTAGTATTAATGTAAATATTATGTTTAGTATTGATTTTTTTAATTTAATAATTTATATTAATTTATAAAAGTGGTAAAAGATATATTATATATATTTTTCATTTTTTTAATGTTAAAGAGAAATTGTGGTATGATAACAAAAATTGGAGGATAAAACAAATTAAAATATTATAAGGAGGTGATGAATCATAATTTAGAAAATCAAATTTATCTCCTTGTTTTGATCAACATAAAGAATAAAATTAATATTGTTAAATGTAAAACAATCTCCCATAGATTTGAACTCATGCATGAGTTTGAATTACAAGATATCTTGAAGATGCTTATATGCTTATACCAATACCAAAACTCCATTAGCCCATGTTCCTAAAACTAGTGTTGCAGGTGAAGTGGTGAGACATTATTTATAAAAAAAATACTTAAAATATATCTATTTTCACACAAAATGTAATAATATTTTTTTCATTTTTATCAAAATAAATAAATCTATATACAAATAAAATATTTTTCTCTTACATATAAAATATTTTGTTTTCTTCATAAAATTTAAATCATGGAAAATAAAACAACTACTATAACTATAAATTTTAACATGATTAAAAAATAAATACTTTTGATATTCTCTTGCTATTACAACTTTGATATATGGCAAATTCCATCCTAGCAAACAACAACTACATGCTATTATTCATGATAGCACTAAAAATCATAGTGAAACCAATAAATGAAACCAATAAACAATGACAACCTCTTGCTATAATATAAGGCAACAAAATCATTAACCAATTATTATTTATTCTATAAAATAATTAGTCAATAAAATTGAAAGGAGATGTGTTAAATAAAAAATATTTTTGTATGGGTCTAAGCTTAACATTCACTTTTGAAATTAGAATGTTGTATGTTAAAATATTTGTGAAGATTATAATAATTATGTAAAAGAAGAACAATGTTTTTTCTTATGACATTGAAGCATTGAAGCTAAGATCATTACACTAATTAGTAAACTTAATAGTTACAAAAGTTAACATATTACTATACAATGAATAACTTTTGTGATTAAATCAAAATATAAGCTCAAGTAATCATCTACATATCATATTGTTATTGTTATTCTGTTTTATTAATATTCATTGTGACTTAGTCTATTTTGTGTAGATTTTGTAATTACTAATTTGTTTCTACTCTCTTTGAATTTTGTACTTGTAATTTTTTTCATATTATGTATGGATTGTGTGTGTGTGGATCCCTCTATGTTCATGTCTCTATTTCTCACATAATCTACAACATAATCATTGATTTCAAACAAGTTATGGCCATTTACTTGATATTTTCTAAAACCAATTTTGAACTCAGATATATGGAAGGAAAATGAAAAACTATCAATTAATATTGGAATTACTAATAAACTAAAAATTTAATAAGGAAGAAAGATATCAATGATAAATTCTCAATGATAACCACTATGATAATTGAATTTACAAATAGTTGGGACCAAACCTTTAATGTATATAGTTACCATGTCCAAGAATTTGCAATCAAAACATATAATTACTATGAGTGTGAATTTACAATCAAAACAATTGCAATGTAATTAGTGCTTTAAAAGGGCAAGTGGTTAACCTCTGAATTTGCATTCACTATGAGTGCATCCAACTCCACCCACCTCATGGTACCCAACATTGAATCGATGGTCCATATTATTGTTAAAGAGATTGCAACCCCGTGGGACAGAGATAAGGCAACCATGAAACTTGTTCATGGATGGTCTACCAAGAGGTGTAGATATGGGTTTTCATTGTATGCACAACCATCTATGCAAGTTATAGAGAGTTTGGTTGGAGTATATACATAGGAGGAAACTCCTAAAATATATTAGGAGATAACAGAAGCACACATGGAAAAAAGAGGCTGGGTGAGAAATGATACATCAAACCACATTGAATAGTAGCAGATAACAAAGATTGCACAGTGGAATGTTGACAAGAGTAAATTATGTTACAAATTTGGTTACAAGATCATTAAAAAACAAAGTGGTTCAATCCAATATATGACATCACATGGATTTATTCCATTGACATGAATTTAAGGACGATAATGAATAGATGTAGTAGTTATCTAAGATTAAAACTCCAAACTTAGGTAATCTAAGTTTGGGGAAAATTTGCATTGTTTCATAGAAGTAATTTAAATATTATGAAAAAATAATTATTTTGTTAAGCATATACACAACATTGGATATAAAGAAAAATATTTGTAATCTAGAGGCAAACTAATGAATGGAATGCTATAGTCCTTCTGCAGGGACTTATAAGGCATTGAACAATTCCTAAAACTCGGTGGTGGGTTTAAAGAATTTGTCATCTTTGTGACACTAAGAGGGTTGAGGAAGAAAAACATTTTTTTCTTAAACTACCCTACCTACACCCACATTAATCACAATTTCAAAATATTCTTTACAAAGCTAATCTTTCCAACATTGAGACTCATCAAAACTATGGTGATTTAGGAATGCTTTTCTTAAAGCTTTGGGAGCACAATTTTTTTAAAGCAAAATAAATAATTCCATACCTTTTTTAAGGTCTCATAAACCAAGTTTGTTAATCTTCGTAATCTTCTAACTCATCAAAATATGGTGATTTAGAAATATTTTTCTTAAAACTTTTTAAACATATAAATAAAATTCTATAACAAATTACAATTCTTTACCTTTCTTAAAATCAAAATTTAATAAATCAAATTTAATCTCAATTAATATTAACCACTATCATCATTATCATCCTCATCAATATAAATTATTTTAATCTTCACTAAAAAAAAACTACTCATTTATATAATTTAATTTTTTTATTTATAACTAACCACATAAATCAATACACATGCAAATACAAATTTTGTACTTCATTCTAAATCTCCTCTATTAATATCAAGGTATAAGATGTTTCCAAAATCATCGCCATTTATTTTAAATGGAAGTTTGCATTTTAAAATAAAATTTATACGAAATGTATGTAAAGTGATAATTTCGTTGTTCCATATCTCAAATATTTTATAAAAATTCAAAAAATATATCTCTTCAATGTTCGAGATGTTTCAATTAATGTTCTATATGTTTTATTTGCCATGTGTGAATCTTAAATCTTTTATCTATGTTTTGTTTTGATTATAGATTCTTGTAACATAAATTTGATTTTTTTTGTTTGTTTAAATTGCATTTTTAAATACATAAATAGATTTTACCTATTAAAATTTTTCTAATACAAATATTAAAAAAAATTTAATATATAAATTAAATAAACAAACTTAACCACTCAAATCTACATATCCAACAAATTTTCACCAAATTTCAAACAATTAAACATAAAATTGCATATCTGAATCCATAAATAATTACAACATGCTGAAAAAAACCATTCCTCACTCACCAGAAAACTATCAAAAAGTAGAACTTTTAGGAAGACATTGAAATCTCAATGTACTCATTGAATGCCCAACGACTTTGCCATGGGTTGTCATAGACCACTGACAAATTACGTTCCCGAATCCTGAGTTTATACTCAGAAAGCTGGGTGACTACTTTCCATTGACCTTTTAACTTAATCCAACGAAGTGGGTTAAGTCGGGAGCAATCTTCCTTTCCAAGTTACTTTTTTGACTGGTTTTTCGGTGGTCTTCTTTTAAATTTCTGACCAATCCAGAACGCGGATCTATTTTCTGAGCATCTGTATTGGTTTAAAATGGGACAAAATCCCTAGAATAAGATTCTGAAATACATGGAACTTTGATCCATGCGAAACTCAAACTACCCCTGAAAATTTGATTGGATCATTTTTTTCCTTGAAAAACGAAACTCTAGAAAAAAAAATTGCTCCCAACTTAACCTACTCCTAATCCTGCATTGGAAATTTGCGCGCGGATTGAGGTTACGAACCTGATCCTGGACCATAGCTGGTTAGTTGGCATTGAAAGAGCACTTGGAGGACGTCAACCCCACACACAGTCCATTACACTGGGCAGCTTGGGCAGCTTCTGGGATATTCGATAAATAAAATAAGTACCTTCGAGTTCCTATTCTGAGTCTCGCTGCTGTACTTGTCCATTTCTGAGACTGGAATCATGGAATGGAACGAGTGATGTCCTTTTCATTTCCATTGGATCGCTGTGCGAGCGTGCACATGCTGGAGATTTGGATTCGGATTTCATTCTCCCGGGTGGGGAGCTGCGCTAGCCAGCGATTGGAAGTGAACGGAAATCTCAATCAATAAGCATCCTGTAGTGATTGATTGCATTATATTTATATTTGCTGAAATGAAAGGCCATCAATATCCAACCTTGCTGAATGCTGACGTAAGTGGCATATAGGTTGTTGGATCTAAATTGTTTTCAGATTGGACAGTGTATATGTCACCTGCTCTATCAGCATTTAATGTTTATATGGGACTTGCAGCAGCATTCAATGTTGCATAGCATTCTGGATATTGGCTGGTATAATGTTTAAATTGTAGAATGATTTTTTTCAAATAATTTTTTTCGGAACATTTGCTCTAAATCCGACAAGAAATTGTAGATCCTCAGATTTGAGTGATTATTTCTGTATAAATTATCCCAGGGTTTTTCAGCATGCTGTATCCATTTCTGTAGTCAGAAATGAATTTTAACAACAAAAAATAGTTATTTCATACAAATTTATGTGGCCAATTTAAGAACCATTTAGTAGAACATTTACACAACTTCCAATGTTTAAACTCAAATCCTCAAACTCTTCCCCAACCTGCTAGAGCCCAATGTTGGTTTTCAATTTGTCAAATTTCCATACAATGTATGATCATTAGTTTCACATAGTAAGATACATAGTCAAATTTAGACTTCTGATAAATTAGTTAGAAAGTCTAAGTTTATAAAACCTAGTGAGGACAGTTTATTGATGCAGGTTGACTCATCACTATTATTTAAGAAAAACCACTTCACCTAAAATAAGACATCAGTAAGAAGACAGACTTTCATTCCTCCTACATCCTCTAAATCTTGAACCATTAAACTGTTTTAGGTCATACTCCAAAAAAAAAAAAAAATGGATGAAAAAAATTTCAATTATAAAACTTAAATCAATAAAAATTTAATCATATTTCCAATATAACTTAGAGTTATAACCTCATTTCCATCCTTATACCTTTCATTTCATCAACTCAAACTATTCTATTATAATATAAAAACATCATATAACCAATAAATATATTGATCAAAATATATACAATTAGATTTGAAATATACTTAACTGTTCTAATACAATAAAAAAACATCACAGATCCTCCACCAACAACAATAAATGCAACCTACAACGATATTGATCAAGATATATACAATTAGATTTGAAATATACTCAGCTGTTCTAATAAAATTAAAAAACATTATAAATCCTCCACAAACAACAATAAATACAATCTATTAATTCTAATACAATAGTAAAACATTATACATCCCACCACAACAATAAAATAAATGCAATCTATCAGTTCTAGTTATAATACAAGAGAAAAACATTATACATCCAACAACAACAATAAATTTTAAATGCAATTTATATTGAGATGGATACACTTAGATTTGAGACATTTTTTTAAACATTATATATTCAACAACAGTAAATGCAATTTAGATTGAGATGTATACAATTAGATCTCAAACACTAAACATTAGTGTTTGAGGAATAAATGAAATATCTTAATATACAATGCATTTATTGCTAACTACGCTACCATCCCAGTAGTGTAGTTAGCTGCTGAGTAAGTTAACTCAAATTCCAAGTCAATTTGCTAGTCAAATTCCATCCCTGCTGCTGAGTAAGCTAACTACGCTATCATTTGAATTTCCGACAAACTTCGAACGTCCCATCTGAGTGAACGTATCGGTAAGCAAACCCGTCGATCTCCAATGTCTGTTAGTAAGCTCCGTTAACATACTAAATATATCCGAGTAAGCTAACTACGCTAAGATACTAAATACTAAGAAACTGTAACTCTTCATGAGATCAAATTCCAATTTGTTACATGATTCTACTGATCCAAAAGTACCATATTCAAAATTTAATCTCTTAGTGGTCCATAGATCCCAAACACCCATCCTTTTGCTCTTATGTTCCATATATGTATTTTCAAATATTTTTTTTAAGGGAAGTTAAAGTTTTCATATATTTGGAATTTTAATTAAATTTTAAATAATTTTGATTATTAATGAAAACTTTTTAAAAGTATATTTCATGTGGAAATTTATTTATATGAATTTTTTTATCAAATTTATAATTAATTATTATTATTATTATTTTTAAATTGATGTTCATTTTCACTCTAAAATAAAAGTTTAAGTTAATAAGTAAATAAATTTATAAATTTTTCCTTCAAATCTATAAAATTTTGTGAGAAATTATAATTCACTTTAATTAATAGAAATTTTGATCATAAAAGTTTGTCTTTAAATATTTTTATCCATTTCAAAATAAAACATATTATCCATAAAAAAAAAAGTAAATTTAAACATAATTTTACCTTTTTTTCCACGTTGGAGATTCCATACTTCCTCACATAGTAGCTGGTATGGGAGTGATAACCCACCCCAGATACTTCTTCCCCACATAGTGGCTGGTATGGGAGTGATAAAGCTTCGCAGCCCCAAGAGACACAGGTTTCGAACTCATGACCTCTCCCCAAACTGGAAGAGTGTGCGCATGTCTTAACCAATTGTGCTATCCCATGGGACCTAACATAATTTTACCTTGTGTTAAGAAAAAAATCATTTTAAATATTTTGATTCATTTTAAAATAAAACATATTATCCATTTTTTTTAATAAGTGAATTTAAACATATTTAATCATTTTAAATATTTTGATTCATTTCAAAATAAAACATATTATCCATTTTTTTTAATAAGTGAATTTAAACATATTTTTACCTTTTGCTAAGAAAAAAAACTCATTATTAAAAAAAGAGTGTTGTTATTAATATAAAAATATGCCATTTAACTTTAAAGTAAACCAATTTAACTTATACTAAGTTAAAGTAAATCAATATTATAAAAAAATATTAAACACATTTAAATAATACTATTTTTCCTTTTTTTATATGATATAATCTTGTGACAATTTAAACAAGGTTGCATGGCAGTTTATACATGCCGATGAAGTCCTTACCAGTATGCAATAAGAGATGCATTTGAACAATCAATCACAATTTAGAAAAATGTTTTAAAATAATTAAAAAAATTAAAAAAATCAAATTGTAATGTTATACCTTTAAAAATGCTCAAAATTATTTTGGTCAAACCCCAACTAATAGACTATCAATGGGATATCCAATACTATATATCACGGCAAGCGGCAGGTATAATAACCAATATCCCTTCACATTATTTTGAATGATGTAAAAAAACCCAATTTCATAAAACATTTAGATATACATTGTAAAACGCTCAAACTTATATTTAAGGTTAACACTCAAAATTTGTAATATAAAAATAAAGCTTATATTTAAGTTTAACCCTTAAAAAAATACAAATGCCATCAACTTTGAATTGTACAAAATATTATATTATTTTATTTTAACTTTAACACTCAAATAATTGTGAAAGAAAAAGTACAATTGTCATCCATTTAAATCTTACATACAAAATATTATTTTATTTTATTTAAATGTACCTAGGAAAAAGGTACCCATGAGAACAACCATATTTATTTAACAAGATGGACCCCCAACTTTTGATAATATATATAAAAAAACAAGAAATATTTATTACAATAACATTGGGATAAGTGAAGGCAACAATAAGACTTCAAAGTTTTTGGCCAATAAGATATCACATAAATGAGATTTAAAATTTAAAATAAATAAATATTTTTTAAAACTTTGGATAAAGGGGTGTATATTTTATGGTCAACCATGAACTAATAAAAAGTCAAACCTAACTCAAAACTATATACCATGCTTATCGACATGTATAATAATATTGAATCATATTAATAAAAATATATTAACAAATATATAGCATTCTAACTTACATTCACAATAATATATTAATAAATATGTCATAAATATGTCAACCTTATAACTTATGACATTCACAATAATATATTAATGTTATAACATTATAAAATTCACAATAATATATTAATGTTATAACATGATTTCCAGTAAGAAAAGTTTTATATACCCATACTACATATACATAAATAAAAATGATTTTATATGAAAATACCTATCTAGTCTACGAGATATTGGTTTCTTGTTAAACTTTGGATCAAAACAATATAGGATTATTTTTAATATATAAAGAGATAATGATGATGGTTAATATATATAATTTTTTATATATTTATATTATCATTATATATTTATATTATTATTTTTTTCATTTTTTTTAAGATGATTTAATAGTTTTGAATATATAAAAAAAAAAAACATCAAATCAAAATTATTGAATTTATTATATTACAAATTAATATATACTTGATCTACAACATTATTATAAATATTTCATTTTTATATTTAATTTTGTTTTTTACAAATAATAATATAAATTTAAAAATATCAAATATAAATATAATTAAATAACAACAATCCCTTAAAATCCATTCTAATACAAATTTACACAATTTGAATATAAACTATGATTTTATTTTAGTCTTATATATAAAATTAGATTTATGATAACTAGTTGATAACGATATTTTTTGAAAGGATATATACATTTTTTTTTTTTTTTTAAGTAAGATCTATATATATTACCTGTCATGAACAAAAAATAGAGTATCATCTCGAGTTCAAGTTGTTGGAGTGTTGAGCTGCCTTGAGAGCAAACCAAATCAGACTCACATGCAGACTAGATATGATGTAGAAAATTAAACATATTCGCTAGAATCGCCCCATGGGGAAACCGATTCGGCCTAACCAGGCGTTTGAACTGAAAAATAGACAGTTTATCAAAAAAAAAATTATAATGACCTAAGCCAGGCCTATCAACTAACCAACACACAAAAAAAACATTGTCAAACACCCACAGCATAGACCGAACATTCCAGACACAACTGACAGTTGTCAAAAGAAATCATGTATGCAAACACATGTACGCTCGCTGCCTGTCACCATGTCTGGTGAACGTGCATGCCTCAGATTCTATTGCTCGTGTGCCATCCAGGTTGTCGTGCTCATCCACGATCATCTGTGATGCTTCGTCCCCGCACTGTGCATCCTTCCCCTGAAATTCATGAGTGAAAACCACCCCTGGAGAAGTGGGAGTGTTGAGGCCCGAGTCTGAAGGAAGCAAGGAATGGAGGAGAGTCGAGAGCATGGATTCAATCTGCACAGCTCGCCGATCCAAGTGCTCCAGTCTGAACCGGATATCATCCACGTCCCCCCTGACTGCGAAGACCAAGTCCTGGAGAATTGAAACTAAATCCTGGAGGCCCGGGGATGAAACACACTCCGACTGGAGCTGCTCCTGGTCATGAGACACCTCCACACAGAGTTCTTTCAAGTGCACGTTACCATAGTCTATTGAGGGCGCAGAGGTTGGTGATGGGGGTGGGTACGAGAGTGACGAAGGAGCGTAGGGTGGTGGACAAGAAGGGCGTGCCACCGCTGACTGTGAGGTCAAGGCCAAATTGGGGAGCGGTCCAAGAGCAAAGTCGAGAGAGTTCCCATGGAGGCCAAACAATTTGACATGGCACGCCCAAGGCGAGGACAAAGGTGGAAGGTCAGGTTGGTTTGGTCAGGACTGAGTTGAGGATGGAGGTGAGGAGCTGAGCGTAGGGGTGAAGTAGGGAGGGTGTCGACTGCCCATGGTCACGCGATTCTGGTACCAGAGGGCACCACGCTTCGACTTCCCTCACTGGCGGGGCATGGCTTGACTAACAAGAGGTAAGGGTGGAGAAAAGACTAGAATGAACTAGGTAAACACCAGAAGGGGCGACTGAGAACCAAAAATACTAGGAGAGGAGGGCGATAAGAACCAAAAGGAAGAATGGATGTCGCCATAAGAAGAGCACAAGGGAGTAAAGGCGCACGAGTGTAGGAGGATCATTCCTTGTACCAACGCCATATTAAGGATGAGAGTCTAGCTCTAAGGGGCAAGGTGGTGGGCACAAAATTGTAGGTTGGGCACATGGAATGCACTATCACCCCATCCGGGGGGCTGTCTGTGTTGAGAGCCTTAACCGAGAATTCCTGGAAGAGGGGTTGGTCACTAGGGGTTATCTATTCCACAGCTTCAAGCTTTGCTTAAATTTCTTCAGTCGTTGCTAAAAGTGGAACATTTTGGACCCGTGAGAAATGGCGACTTCCCTCCACCATTTCAGAGCGAGAGCTTGGAAGTCTAGGTGGTTAAGACAGAAGTGCTCAAATTGGAAGGGCTTATGTCCAGGAGTGTTGGAGATGTCCAAGTAGAGCTAAATAGGCCAGTGGTCAGAGCTCAAGATGTCCAAGATGATAGTAGACATCACGAGTCCTTCCATTAATAAGGTTTTTGAAACAAGAAAGTGGTCTAGTTGGTAAGCAACCTGTTGTGAGCCCTAATGTTGGTTAGACCAGGTGAAAAGGCCATTCTGGGTTTCCAGGTCTATGAAACCCAGAGTGTCTATCAAAGCTTGGAAGTGCTCATTTTCTGTCTCGAGTCTGCGGGTACCTCCCCTTTTTTCATCAAGATGGAAAACCATGTTGAAGTCCCCTCCTAAAATCCATCGACGATCTCTGATGAGGGTGGTGAGTCGATCCAGATTTTGAATGAAGTTGAGCTTGTCCCCTTGGGTGGCTGGTCCATAGACATTTGTGAGGATGCCAGGCTTATTAGAGCCAGTGAGTCGGTATTTTGTTGATATTGTTCATCTAGTGGTGAAGAAGTTTTCTAGTAGCACGGTGTTGGGATTCCAAAGGATGGCTAAGCCATCGACCGCTCCTTTGGAGTTAATATTCATCATTTTCCCTTGTTTCCAACATTTGGAGAGTATTTGGTTCATTTCTTCCCCAACGCATTTTGTCTCTTGCAGTAAAAGAATGTCTGGTTGGTCCGCTATAATACAATCTTGTAGAAGCCTTTGCTTACTACAACCATTAAGACCATGAATATTCCATGAGATGATTTTCATGATGAGGATGGAGAGGTCAGAGGAGGAAAGTTTTCAGAGATGAGATGTATCTAACCTGATTTTACCATGAAGTGACTTATTTCCTATATAAGTTTATGGGCGGATTTTCTTCCTTTTTTCTTCTCATCTTTTTGAGGCTTGTGTTGTTCCTTCTGTTGGGTGCGCTGGATTCCCAAGCCAATGGTAGATCGGGCCGCAGATCCTGTTGAGGAGTTTAGGAATACTTTATGTACCTTGCAAAGTTTATCTGGAGGGAAGGTATAGAGTTCCTGTTTGCGATATGCTTTCTCTAAGTGCTCAAGGTCGACACCCACCAAATATTTCTTCTAGAAACATTTCGGTGTCTCCATCCTTAGGATCTAAATCTTCACTTGCTTTGGCATGGGAAGAGGAGGAGGAGGGGATTTTCTCCAAGATGGGGGTGGTGGAGGGATTGACTGTAATGGTATTGTGGGCAACTGGTTCCTGGGGAGGAAGTTGCACCTCATCCATGTTCTCTGGAAGCTGTTGAAGGATGTTGAAGGAGTTGGTAGTTGGTGGTTCTTTGTTGACTTCCTGCACAGTTTTCCGAGCTACCTTGCACCGCTTGCTCGCTACTTGTGTGAAGCCATCCTTTGGTTTAGTTGTTTCAGTATTGCTGGCCTTAGTTTCAGCATTATTCAGGGGGCATTCTCTGAACAGATGCCTGTGCTCATGGCATTTGCGACATCAAAATGATATGTGCTCATAGTCAATAGTTTGAGACCAGTCTTCATCATGGTATTCCAGGGCTATGGAACTAGGTAGGGGCTTCAAAATGTTGAGATAGACACAAATGAGAGCATAGGAGGTGTACCTTCTCTATTTGGTCACTTCTGAGGATTTGACATATGCTCCAATGGTGCTGCCTATGCCCACTAGGATTTCTTCCATCCAGAACTCCTGTGGTAGGGAGTATAGACGGATCCATACCAATGCGTGAGAAAAATATTCCTTTTTAGGGCTAAACCTCTCCATTCATAAGCGGAGGAAGAGGCCGACTGAGTTGAATAAATATGGCCTGCCATCAAAAATGTGGTTGCGGTCCTCAAGGTTATGGAGGATGATGGTGAAAAAACCATTTAGACTTGATCATAGGAGAGGGTTTATTTCAATTTTAACTTTCATTTAAGTCAATTAACTTTTCTCTCTACATGTTGAGCTTTGTAGTCACTACTATATTTGGTATAAAAAAGCAACATCATTTTGACATTTACACATCAAAACTAGTGCTTTCAAAAAATTGTAGTTTTTTTTTTATTTGCTTAAACTTTGACATAATTTTGTAAACATTGATATATTGACATGATCAAGAAATATTATCGATATATCTACATTTATGTATGTTGATAAATCAATATATATCCTAGTAATACATATGCCCACACAAACTTAAACAAACACGTTGGGATATCGAAGGGTGGGGCACTCACCCCTTTATTCATATGATCAAAACTTCAAAATTTCAACTATTTATTAAAAAGAAAATTTTGCATTTTTTTTTTAATTCTAACTAACAATTAATATGATTCAAGCAAATGTATAACAATTATGCATAGACGCAAATAAATTAACATGTAAAGCAGAGCATGAAAAAAAATGTAGCTACACTAGGATGATCACACAAAATGCAAATGCAAGAAAGAAAAATGACTTACCTACTTACCTAGGGCCCGAGTTCCATGGAGATCAAGTGCCTAGGTGAAATCATATAACCAGTGAACACTGAAAACACCTTCTCATCATCTCATTAAGGTATCTCCGCATGTGCTTAATCATGTGATACAACAAAGATAAGTCAAACAAAAAATAACCATGAGCATAAATAAGCATGCAACCAATCATAGAAAGCAATCATGGAGGTGGGTGGGATGGAGAAAATTTTGCTGGAAGGAATAGCCACAAGCCTGATCAATCCATCTATGTTATCGGACTAATCGGTAGGTGCAGACACTAACAGATCTCCCTAGATCCACCTGGATCTAGAACAAAACATGACAGGACACGACTCTTTCCCTAAGTTGTAATCATTGAATATGCTAATAGGAAGGAATAAGTGACATACCTTTATATCACTTCCTTAGGTCTCTGTTGTTCCCGCTTCGCTGCGGTGCTCTCGTGAGGTCAAGTCCAAGACAACACAAACCAAACAAAGTGAAAATAACAAAATGTATTCAACGTCAACTTATGCATATGATCAAGGAATTACACAATAAAGTAAGAGTGACTTTATGGGAAAGGGACATGCCGATGTATCATATTAATTGAAAGTAGAAGATACAACCTGATCACCTTGATGTTGCAAGCTTCCTTTCAGTGACCCTTGGTTCCAACACACACACTTGCTCAGTACTTGCATGGAGAAGATCCAATTCCTCTTGATAGACCAACTAGAGTCTTCAAGCTTCTGTCCAAGTAGGGTTCTTCACACAATTCTTTCACCAATTCTTCATTCAATCTTGCTTAACCTTTTCCATGAGAAACCATTTCAATATATAAGAGAAGGAGAGATGGTTACATGGATGAGGATGATCCCATCAAATATGAGAAGTCAGTAAAATGACAACCATACAAATGACAACTCATTTTCTAGAAGATTCCCTTCTAGAACCCTCGAGACCTCTTCTCCTTTCCAAGCTTAAAAACAAGTTCGCACCCTGTGTATGGAGCAGACTGCGAGAAGTTCGCACCCTGTGTATGGATCAGACTACAAGAAGTTCGCACCCTAAGTGTGGGTGGCCTGTAAGAATGATGGCTTCTCGCACCCTAGGCCATAGGCAGCCTGCGAACTCTCTTTAAAAATATGTTTTTTGGAAGGAGGCATGAACCATTTTTCTCAGGAAAAAAGTCCTTGTTGGGAGCCTGAATACACCATTGTCAAGACATCACTAGAGTGAGCAAAATCATGTGTAACAATCTATGAATAGGACTACCACATATAGACGATGTCTCATCTTCATCCTCACTCAGAATACCACTATTTGCTAAAAGACTAAGAGGATATGAAAGATTGGAAGAAAATTACATGGCTTAAGGAAGAAGATAAAAAGTAAGGTTCAACCTCATATCCAAAGAAAGAAATCCTCATGTTACTGAAAATTGTTGTCCTTTCATATGTATATCCTTGTAAAAATCCCCAAGATGAAAACACTGCTCGTGAGTTGAATGAGTCTCAAATTTCTCCAGGATGACCAAGTCCTTATGTTCATCAAAATTCGAGCACAGAAATGATTGAGAATATTTATGAGGGGATTGTTCTAAGTTTTAAAAAGGAAAATCCCCAAGGAAAGGTTGGAAATCCACATAGATGTACAACAACCAGTCATCCTTGGGTGGTTGAAACAAATCCATGACCATATCATCATCATGTTGCCAAACATTTGAACCATATAAGCATGTAGACAAGCATTATGGAGAAAACAATTTATCATTGTTCACTCGAAAGCCACCCTCAATGTCATAAATGGGATCTCCACCAAAACTGTAACAACCAACATCCCATACACTCCTCTCAACATGTATGAAATAATCAATGTGTTGATCAACTGTGTCAGAAAGGTTCTCCATGAAATCGTTTGTATCAGTGAAACTAACTATTTCTTCATCTTCATGTATAGGGAGAACAAAAGCTTGAGCGGATTCAGCTGGGTCTTCAACATGATGCATCTCATGGAAATGTTCTTCATCAACAGATTCTTTATCAATGATGTCGTACTTTTTTGTGATCATGGCACATAAGGAATTTACTCTATGACATGTCTCAGCAAGATCTTGTGCTAGAAAATCAGTAGAACCTTCTTTAAGGATCTCTTCAAACACTTGACAAAATTGCTTATTAAAGATATTTTCATCGATGGTTTTCTCTTCTTCTTCTTTGTGGGCCTGTTCTCCGAGCAAATATTCATCATCGTGGGCTTGATCTTCAATGAGTTTCGATACTTCTTTGGGAATCAAGAATGTTGATACTAGGTTGGGAGGCCTTCCTGGTAATCGTGTTTATTTGTCACAGCGTCACATAATGACTCCACTCCGAAATAGGAAATGGAAATCTCCCATGCTACATCTCAGGTAGGCTCCTTCTCATAATTTCGAAGGATAATGTTGTATTATTTTCTTCTTTGCATGCAGATCCTAACCAAGAAATCTTTATTATGGTAGTGCTCTATTAACTGTTCACAAAACTCATTGTCTTCTTCTATGTTTTCCTTGAGAGCCTCGAAGCTTTCCTCATCACTATCCTCAGCCTTTTGCTCCCTAATGGTGTTCTTAATAGGCTTTGCAAGAAGTGTTTCCCTTAAATATTCGATAGGGTCCAAGGGAATACTTGATCTTAGAAAGGCATCTTCGAGGTCTTGAATAGTATCTTCAAATTTATGAGCTCTAGGGCCCCAATAGTTAAGGAATTCTCTGACAAGGACCATTGAAGAAGATATACTTTTAGGTATGAAAGAACATCTAATCTAGTGCATTTTCTTCTCCTCTAAGTGTCAAGAGAAACACCAATACTACCACATTTTCATGTTCTATACACATGCCTAAAACAAATTCATTGAACTCGACAATATGTGCAATAGACGAATATGGATCACCGTCAAACATAGGGATATGATCTAACCATTTCATTGGGCATTTGTTTGGATACCAATAAGTGGAATGAACGTCCAAATCTTTGTATGCCTAATGAAAGCACCACATAGACATGCTTCCATTACTTAGGATAACACCTCAATGGAGTCGCCATATGAACTTAGATGAATTTCATCAAGAAATGGAAAGGGAACTTCCATCAAATGGAGTTTTTAGGCAAGCTATGGGTAAAGGCTTTGAAAAAAAACTTGCCAAGTGTCATTATGGGATCGAAAATGATTCAAAATCCTCCCCGACAATGGTGTCAAAATGTTATTGCACAATATGTAGTTTGGGCAAATCCCAACCCAAACCACGAAAGTGTAACACAACTGGGAAAAACTATCATTGTCACTTCAATATATGTCCTACTCGTTTTAGTGAAGGATAAATCCAACACAAGGGAGACTTCTTGGGTGACCCTAGCGGGGTTGAGATTGAAAGTGAAAAGTGATTGGAGGATGCCCCTATAGGTCAAGGTCAAAAGATAGAAAGGGGCTTGAAAGAGAGTCTTATGAGATGGTAAATGGTTTCCAAAGTAGTGTACCTACAAAACAAGGTTAGACCTGCCCGAAACAAGACAATGTATGATGAATAAAGCCTAAAAAAAATGAGGATTCAGCAAGAAACCTTGTTGTCCCAAAATTGCAGCAGTATAGAAATATATATCAGCAATCAATGAGTTATGAAAGCTGCAAAATTAACTATCAAAATCAAGTGCAATATGATGGAAATAAATCTAGCAACAACTAGATAAATTTCCAATGAAAAGAGAAAGACTTTGATGGCAATTAGAGGGTTATTACTAAGTGTTATCAACAAGATATGTAACAAGCTTATGGTTGTAGAAAATTTTTTCTACAACAAGAAGTTCTATCCACTAAAATCAACAAGTAAACCACCCAAATAATAACTATTAACCAATGGAACAAGTACCAAGGCTTACAAGTGAATTTCAACGGTGGAAGAATGAGTAAAATAATCCGAGATGATGAGTTTGTTGCATCCCTATTGGCCGTAGCTAAAAGTTTATTACAAAAAATAAATCACTTGGCTAATCAAGACGCCCTTAGGGCACAATGTAGATTAAAGCATGTAAATCAAATTTCAAACTTAAGCAATTCAATCTCCTTGATATCACATTTACCAATGCATAATATTCAATCTCCAATGCAAAAGATTAATGCCTCATCTATTGGTTTATGAAGTCTCTTGTTTATGACCTAGGGTTTAATACTTCTCTAGGGATGTAAGCCCTTTTACTCCCTAGAGAAAACAAACCTTAGCATGATAAATCTACAAGGGTGTAAGCCCTTTTACTCCTTGTAGCAACATTTGCAAAAGTCTTTTCAATAACAACAAAGATACATCTTGATAGAGGGTGTATGCCCTTATACTCCTCCAAAGGTTTTGACAAATTAATATTAACATCAAGAAGAAAAACATACAATTGCATAAGTTTCTTACCTAATCCAAGAGATAGCATGAAAAACCCTTACTTATAAAAAATATTCCACCACAATTGCCAAGAAACAAGCATCCAAGAGATAGTGCTATCATTCCTTCACAAATAGACAAGTAGAAGCATCCAAAAGCACAATAGACAAGATGGAGTGAATTTCCCAAGAAGGGTGAAAATTTCAGCCAAGAATGTCATGTAATTCTCAAGCGATGTTCATAAAATGAAAGTGAGGTTACCTCTATTTATATGAGTTCACCTAAAACCAATTTGTCCACTTCAAAATGTCAACAACAAATTAGAAAGAGGTCAACCTACACTATTTTCTTTTACAATTTACAAAATTAAAATTTACATAAAATAAAACCCTAATGATGATGACGTCATCCCCTAAAAGGGTGACGTGGGGCTAAAGATGAGACATTGAGCCTCCAATAACAAGTCGTTTGGACTCCAAAGGCAATGTGTCATGTCATCATGTGCTAGAGTGTCAAGTAATTCATCTCCCTCCATCAAATCACATCACATCACCTCTAGAACCATCAAACCCCATCATCCAAGGTGATGTCAAGTGCTAGGTGTGACGTCCTAGGCCTCCGAAGGCCAACGTTTAAGTGCAAGAGCCACAATGTCACCATCACATGTTGTCCAAGTGCATCCAAAGGAAATATTTATCTTCTCAAGCCCTCAATGAGTGGGGCGCATCATCCATTATGTGGGCTTCAAGCCCCTATGAAGGTCCAAGTGTCCTGGTCTCTCCATGGAATAGCTTACCCCTGGAAAGGCCTACAAAGACAAACAAATACGCCCTCCAATGGTCCACAAGTCACATGTATCATGCCAAGTAAGCAATATTAAAAAAAACAACCACTCAAACATGTGCATTAAATCTCCCCTTTTCAAATTAAACAAATGCTCAAAGACTTTATACAACTTGCTAAATTTAAGTATTGGAGGGTTGTCATGATGCCCTATTGGGTAGATCAGTCCCCATGTCAAGGAGTGTTTCCCAAGAGGATCCTATCTAAGTCATGTAAAAGAGTATGAGGTGGATGGGGGTGTGACTTTTGAGCATGGGGATTTTCTTGACATACAAGGGCTCATATTGTCTCATCTATAGGTTCCTTTGTAAAGGGTGCGCTGCATCCTCATTTCCAATGCAACATTTTTCCAAGCCCTTTATTTGCTATTAATTGATTATGGTCCAAAACATCGAGTGCTATATGCAATGGAAAGTAAGGAGCATTGTAATGCCATTTGAAGCTAAGAACACATCGAGTGTCATGTGCAAGGAAAGTAAAAGACACCGCAAATGCATTCCCTCAACAAGAGGAACATTTATTTAATTATATATATATTTTTTTACATATCCTTGAATTTTTTGGAGAAGCATTTCATGCTCTCACGATCTTCATTCATTCATATATATATATATATATATATATATATAATTAAAAACTTTATATCTACAAACAATCTAAAAGCCATAAAAAATTACATCAAAATTAAATAATGTTACTCAAATAAAAACATGCATTCTAGGACCATTCATTAAAAGTCACGAGGTATCGCATCCAAATTGAATATTAAATCAAAATTAAATGTTGCTAGAAACATGCATTCCATAACTAGCGTGTGTTGATAATCCTTTATCAACTCTCTACATTAATAACAGTCTTAAATTGTTATGCTTCACAACACATGTAAAACAATATAAATAAATGTCTTAACATCTAAAAAAATCTTAACAATTGACATTTGTCACATTACAAGCAAAAGAACATAAATAACACAACACATCTAAAGCTAGTTTAACATGTCTTAACATAGAATATATCTCAACATTGATATATGTCACATTCGTTGCAACATCACATAAATTACAGCCTATCAGCATAAAAGAAGTGAACAAAGTATGATCACAACAAATCCAATGAAAATATATTAAATAAATGTATTGTGACCATATGTCATCCATAAAAATAACTTGAAAATAAATAAATACTTCATTTTCATGGCTAAGTATCTTATATATGTTTTTAATTTCATCCCCGATTAAATGGATTTATAACCATCTTATTTTTTTAAATTAAAAATAAAAATATATCTACTCTAAATATATAATACCATAAATATTGTTAATTTATTTTTACATTTTACATACTTCGTCTTCCAAGTGTAAGGTAATTTTTGTCTTCCACGTGTAAGGTAGATGAAATATATTATTAAAACACTGTTATATAAAGTCATAGATTCAAAACCTAAACTTACCTTAAGAAACATTGTTATGTAGTGTAAGGTAAATGGAATATATTATTAAAACACTGTTATATAAAGTCATAGATTCAAAACCTAAACTTACCTTAAGGAACATTGTAATTACATAATTAAAACAGGATATAATCAGTAATCTGAATCCATGTTAAATCTAATTTCACATAAAATGGAGATTCAGTAAAACAGGAGAAATATGTATCCTTTAATTAAAGTTTATAACATCCACTCACAACCATATCATAACTTACCCTTACCTACTTTCTATTTGGAGTTCCATGCTTTACAGGGTTTTATAAAGAACGTTTACAGTCGCTTGAAATTTACACCAAATAGCTTAGTACGTTCCTAGTTTTGTAGCTTAGTATGTGGAGCCATCTCCTCGTGAAGTAACTCGTCAGTAGGAATAATAAGAATGGCCCACTGAAACTAGTTCGGCCAGATACAATGCACCGCCTTTGGACAATGGAAGATCTCTTCTCTCTAATATGGCTAGATATACATAAACTCTTCCTCTTTCACTTGGAGATGGCAGGACTCTAGTAAATCGCCGTGGCAATGCAGTGTTACTTTCAATAGGAAACACAACGTTGTTAAACAAGAACTCAACAGGGTCACCTTCCACACTGGACTCTTTCTCTTCTATGCTGAAAATGTTATCTGCAATTAATAGTGTAACAGTAGGGGAGTTCAGTAACAAATTTGATATCTGATCATATACCAACATATTGCAGGAATCCTGGATGATGTTCAATCATCCTTACCTACAAAGAGGCGATCATCCTCTGCCATCTTTCAAAGTTGGGTAAGAAAGGGACCAAACATGCAGGTGTCGTTCGCTCAGCCCAGTACAAACCTTCCACACCAACTCAGAGTCTCTGCTCTGCATCTTATGCCTCACCACATTCTTTATGAAATCATTACTTGTAAGCTTCTCTAAGAGCAACTCTAGAGTCTGTAACTCCAAAATTGTTACAGTACTCAGCCCAAACAATTCATTGCAAACTTGAATTCAAGCTTTCTGGTTCACAATGTTTCATAATCTATGAATGCATACCTTTTTGCTGAGGGAATTGATGAGATCCGATTGAGAAGCTGCAGCCCTGGGAAGCTTTAGAACCAGATTGCAGTAAAAAAGGCTAGAATTACTTATTGCTCGCCAGACTGGATCCTGTGGCAAACGACTGTACAATAGGTATGATGTCTGTTTGCATGTGCAGACAAGGAAAGATGATACAAGATCGTCCTATTCTTAGTACTTTATTTAATGCCTTTTTTACAAATACACCCATTTTTACACTCTAGTTACCAGGGTTGTAGTGGCTTAGTGTAAACGTTTTATTTATTTATTTTTTTTTCATATATTTTTAGTCAATTTTATTGGAAATTTGATAAGAAATTGTTGGAACTGTAAATTTTAATGGTTGAATCTGTATAATCCTAATGTTTTACAAGTTTTTCAAGAAACTAGATGCAATTTAAACAACAGAAAGGATCAATTTCACCAAGATTTATATCACCAATATTTAATGAAAAATAGCAAAACTTAAAATGTTACAACACCTGATTGGAGTTGGAATTGAGCAACCATTTCCCTGTCATTTTGACCAGAGCATAGATTCATTTTAACCAGTTGAGATGGATCTATGCCAGTTCCAATAGCTGGGATGAACACTAAATTTTTAGATGATAATCTTTATCTATATGTATATGTGATACTAGGAAGTTTACATCATTATGAATCCAAATAATAACAAAGTAACAATGTTTAGTGATGAAGATGTTGAATTAAGAAAGGATAAGAAGAAGATGTTAAATAACTTATATATTACATATTAATTGATCTCAATCTATCTTCTTTGGCTTTTCTCTTACACACACATGCACACTTTCCCATCTTATTGAAATCATAGCAACTGATTGCTCGAAATCATTTTTAGTTGTACCATTTCTAAAATAAATGCACCCTATTGTTTTGTGTTATATCATTGCTGAAATAATTCCAACTCCCTTATTTCTCTAAATCATATTTTTAATATCATCAAAATCAATATGTCCTATTGTTTTATATTATATCATTGTTGAAATCAATGCAAGTATTCAATGATTAATATTGTATTCTCTATTAGTTTCCATGATAGGAACATATCAATAGTATAAACTCAATCCTCCTAAATTTTGAAACATTCTTCATTTTTGTTAACTCATTAAAGCATAACTACATATCTTAAATCATAATTATATATCTTGAGATTCAACTATTATCTCAATAATATATTTAATGCCAATATACTTCTGGTTACTTTACATTTTAAACAATTTGAAAATTGATGGATGTCCAAAAAATCACTACCTTTGTCATATTATACTTATTAAAAAGTAATCTTATATATTTATATGATACACAATAAACATTTAATAATTTGTATTAAATTTAAAGTTTCTAAGCAATCAAAGTATTCTCCAAATATTATAGGGTGAAACATATTACTTAATTTTGTTAGCATGTTAAATGAAATGAAATCTAATATATGTTCACTAAAATTAAATATACAAATTGAAAATTATAATAAATAAATAAATCTTTCCACATTTAATTAATATTAAATATATAAAACTTAAAAATTATAACAATAAACAAATCTTTCAAAATTTAAATAATATACAACTGCAATGAAATCTCATCATATTTATAATACAATTATGTAAGATATATATATAGAAATAACTTTATGAAATATGTGCCTAATAAAATATATACATATAATATGCATAAAATAACTTTATAATATATGTACCGGGATGAAATTGGATCTCAGCATTCCCAAAATATATATATCAAAGCTCAATTAAAACTTTCCTAAGTCTTTTCCATATCTTAGAAGCCATAACTAAGATACCCAAATTGTTCGCATATCATAATAATATTTTTTATTAGGAAAGATGATACGAGATCGTCCTACACTGAGCTCTTCATTTAATGAGTGTTTTACTCTCACTTCCAACCTACCAGGTCCGGAGTTTAGGAACGACTTCCACCTGTCATTTTTTTAATTATTATTATTTTTTTAATTTATTTAAAAATAATTTTTTTTTATTGGAATTACATAATTGTTGAGATCCCACAATTCAAATGTAATAGATATTTTTACTGAATCAAATTTTATTATAAAAAATATAAATTCAAAAACTAAAAATCACAATTCCAACAAATTTTTTATAATCAAATTAAAATAATTTTATTTAAAAATTTTAAATAATAAAACATTTAAACGTTTCCAATTTTTTTTATATAAATTTATATGTTAATGCACACAACCAACTTTTTATTTAACTTTCAATTTTTTTTCAATATTGTAAATAACAAAAAAAGACCCTCCAATATAAAAGTTAAGCCCTCTTCCTTATTCAATCTTCAAATTTAAAACCAACAATATATTAAACAAATATTGATTTAATATTTTATTAAAATATCACATATTTTTTTTTTTTAAATAAAAAAGGTAGTACCTGCTATAATATAATAACAAAAAACTTTGACAAAATATACAGTGGCATGGGTCTAAGTCACCAAAAATGCTGTCGATTTCCGGAAACCAGCATAAGTGGAGAGCAAATAACAGTTATATGATAAAACATGAAGGAAAGTAGCATCTGTCCTGTTCGGAGGAAACCATGACAGATGTCTATGGTCCAAATAAACATAAAACAGTAACACGATAAGACTAAGAACCAAGAAAGCATAAAAACCTAGGTACCCGGTGACCTGTCGCCATCGCCAGTCTGCCACGTGGACCCAGTCGGGATGGCAAAAGCCTGCGCGCAAAGGGGGCACTTCCGCTGAGCTGGAACACCAGAATACGCGTCGAGGAGCAAGTCTAGGCGCTGGCCCATGAGAAGGGCCCTATGCTCCAAGTCTGACATGTGGCCTTGGAGCTCGAACACCAGAGCGAGGTGCTCTACCCGGAGGAGAGAGCCATGCATACTGCCACCCACGTCGCTGAGGGGAGCATTCCTTAATTCCACTGCCGCTCCAATGCCAGCCTCGAACTCCCTCTGCTCCGCATCATCCCCTGCAATCTTTCTCGTAGTGCGCTTGTTATCCACAATCTTCTCTGCTCCAGTGGCCTGCATGCCATGGCTGATAGGATTGTTGTCGCCCGGCCAGGGAATTTCTTCAACAATGCAGTCGGGGAAATCGTCTTCCCTAGCCAAATTGGGTCTGGTTCCCTCCTGGTTGGTCGTCTCTATGGTGCTGGGCTCCTCTACAATCGACAGGTCCTCCATAAACGGGTCCTCCTCCACGAAGCAGGTGGGAAACGCAGCCTCAGCTTCAGCCTCCTGCCTATCACCCGGCTTAATTGTCGTGGCTTCTCTGCTACAGCCAGCTCCCGACCCTGCAATAGTGGCGAGCAACGCCAATTTCTCAGCCCGGGCCTTCTTCCGAAGAATGCAGGTCGCCAATGCAAGAGCGCGTTCCAATTGCTCCTTCCGTCTCCACTGTGCCTTGTGGGCATTCTAGGCTGAGCCACGACGAGGCCTGCCTCGCTTTCTAACCATAGTATCCGGGGGATGAATGCAAGTACCGAGTGGTTGCCGTGATAAGTTGAAAATCCAGGACGAGAGCGGTTGCAGGTGCAGAACGCGAGCAGACCAACTCTGTCTCGACACACACAAAGACAAACTGCCCAGAAATTCCTTGCCAAAATGAAAAGAAAAGGTAGTGAGCCAGGACAAGAGGAGAGCAGGACTACACTAGAGCGTCCAAGCGATGAGCAGAGTCGAAGCAGGAGCAGTCCCGCTCTGTCTGGACTCATAAGAAAACATATAACCAGAAGCCGAAGTCACCTGCCCGCCCTTATCCCCTTTCATGCTGAGTACGCAGTAGGCGTTAATGGTTGCGCGAGGGAGGAGTCCCTCCTTCGTATGGCTGCAGATCTGGCCGTCCACCATCGTAAATGCAGATGCGTGGGTGGCGGCCATCGACATTTATGCCTGGGCTTAGTGCTAAGCCTGGTGTCACCACAATGCCGCATGTCACCCCATCCGGGGCTGGGAAGTCTCTGCTTGCAAGGTCTCTGCATCGCCTAGAGAGGTCTGTCTCTCCGGATGCATGGGCCTGCCAGTAGATGAGTTCTGCCTTTGAATCAATTCCAGTATTTTCCAGGTGATCCGCAACCTTATTGGCTTCTCGTTTCACATGAGAGGGGATTAGGGTGAGATTAGGGTGAATGAAATCGGCGAAGTCCTCCAGAAGTCCAAAGAGTCTCCAACTGGGGGAAATCCGCCAGGGGGGCTTACCATGAAGGATTTTCAAGATGAGTTGAATTATTATTTGGGAGTCTCTTTCAATGACCAGCCGATGATACTGGTGTTGAACAACGTCTTGAAGGCCTCTTACTAGACTTGTGAGCTCTGCCACATTGTTCGTGTTTTCACCCAGAAAGCCTGCAATCATATGAATAATCTTGCCCGTGTGGTTCCTAAGGACGACCCCAAAACCAGCTGGTCCAGGGTTCCCCCTAGAGGCCCCATCGAAGTTAAGCTTGAGGAAGCCGGATGGGGGTGGGGTCCATTCTGTGGGACTGTTAGCTCGCCCGTTTTTGGTCTTCCCCTGAGTTTGCATGCGCATTTGCAAGTTCCAACCTTCAAGAATAATCTTCTCCTCGAGCTTACATTGCATGTCTTCGTGGAGCCAGGATTTGCTATGAACGGTTTCACAGATGAGTCGTTTAACCCTTTCCCAAGTAATGGTAGAGGGGGATGGTTTGGAGTTGAAGATTCTCTTATTTCTTTCTTTCCAGATTGCCCATAGTGTGAAGCCCGGGAGCAACTGCCAGATGCGCTGGAGAATTGGGTTGTGGAAGGAGATTGCATCCCAATTGACTAGGGTGTCCTGTATACTACCACGATTCCGCTGGGAGCGTCGCATGGCTTGAGCTCCCCAGTCCCAAATCTGTTGACTATAATGGCAGTTGTTGAGGAGGTGTTCCATGGTTTCCTCACTTTGATGGCATAGGGTACATCTAGAGGGGCCTGTGAAGCCTTTCTTTAGGAGGTTATCCCAAGTGAGGATACGGTTTTGAGCTGTGAGCCATAGAAAGAAGGAGATCTTGGGCCAGAGAAAAGGTTGCCAGACTTTGCTCCAGATTGTTTCGGGGGTTTGGTTTAGGAGATTCCCTTGAAGGTGGTAAGCTTCCTTGACCGAAAAAATGCCTGAGGTGGAGTGGCCCCATCGGAGTATGTCCGTTCCTTCTTTAATTGGAATTTTCCTGTATTGCGTGCATTCCTGCCACGGTAGAAGGTCTAAATCCTCCGTAATCTGTAAATCTGTTCTGCTGGTTTTCCATTGTCTCCAGGATTGGCTTCCTTGAGCTGGGAGCCAAAAATCATTAACATTTTTGAAGTTGTTTTGTTGTAGCTTAAGATTGATAGGGTGGAGTCTTTCCATGTCATCAAGAGGAGGTAGTTGTTGCCACAAGTCCTACCAGAAGAGTGCACTTTCACCATTTCTTACCTCCCAGAAGGCGTGCTACTGGATTAGGGGGTGATTCCGCCAGGCGGTGTTCCAAATGTTGGATCCTTGCACCTGTTCATTGAATCTGATCAGTTGGTCAGATTGAACGTTCGAGGCATACTTTTGCTTCCAGATCTACGCCCAGAGTTCATGCGGATGTTGCAACCACCTCCACCACATCTTTGCTCCCATGACCTGGTTCATCTTCCTCGGGTCACGGATACCCATCCCTCCGAACTTTTTTGGTTTGCAAAGTTTATCCCATGCAACTAAATCCCATTTCTTGTTATTATGGTGTCCCTTCCATAAGAAATTACGTTGGAGACTCCTAATGGCCTTGATGACCGAGATGGGCGCAGCCAGTGCAGTAAAGAGATACGTGGGCAGAGCTTGCAGGATTGACTTAAGTAGGACCAATCTGGCAGCAATATTCAGTGGTCTGAAGGTCCAATTGTTCAGCCTATTAGCTATGGATAAGAGCAGGCTTTCCCATGAGATAGATTTCACCGACTCTCCAGTTAGGGGGATGCCTAGGTAAGTGGAAGGGAGGGAGCTTTTGGCAATGCCTAGAAGTCTTGAGAGGTGAGCCTGAACCGAGGCTGGCGTGTTGAAAAAATAAAGTTTTGACTTATCTAGGTTGAGCAGCATGCTTGATGCATCTAAGAAGTCAGAGAGGATTGAGTTGAGATTGGTGGCTTCTCTAACTGTGGGGGTGTTCATGAGGAGGGTATCATCGACAAACTGGCTATGCGAGGGCGCCGGGTGAAGGTTATGGAGTGGCAGCCCAGTAAGTGAACCTTCAAGGACCGCTGCTTTGAGATAGTGACCTAAGCCCTCTGCCATGATTACAAATAGGAAAGGAGAAAGAGGGTCGCCTTTCTTGATACCCCTGGTGGGACGAAAAGGTCGGGAGGGTGTGCCATTAACAAGAATTGAAAAAAAGGGAGAAGAAGTGAGCTTGAGAATCCAATCAACCCAGTGATTAGAGAAGCCAAAGGATTCCAGAACCGACTGCAAATATTGCCAACTTAATCTGTCAAAAGCTTTTGAGAGATCAAGTTTGATAAGCATACCTGGTGTTTTTCTCGTCTTTAATGAGTGGATGACCTCATTGGCTAGTATGACACTATCCATGATTTGTCTGCCCTCCACATAGCCAGATTGCTCATTAGAGATGATAAACGGCAGGAGCGGTTTGAGACGATTGGCAATAATTTTTGTAATTATTTTGTAAATGACATTACAGAGGGAGATTGGTCTAAACTGCTTCGGGTGAGTGGCACGTTCCTCCTTGGGGATGAGAGTTATGAGGGTTGCGTTTAAAGCGGAGAGAACTTGACCAGAAGATCTGAATTCTTCTACTACCAGCCTGACATCTTCCTTGATCATGTCCCAACAATAGTGGAAGAAATCCGTAGTGAAGCCATCAGGAACTGGTGCTTTACCTGGGGGCATGTCCTTTACTGCTGAATCCACTTCAGACTGAGTAATAGGCCTCATCAGTGCACTGTTCTGCTTAGAATTGATCAGCCTGGGTATGTGCCGGGTGACTTTTTGGATGGCCTCCTCCCTGTTTGTATTAGTCTCTGTGAGGAGATATTGATAGAAGGAGTTAAGTGCTTCCACTATTTGGTCTTGATCTCTTATTGGGATGCCTTGATCGTCCTCCAACTGGGCGATGCGATTGATGTATCTACGGTGCGTCATCGCCCTGTGGAAGAATTTTGTGTTGCGCTCCCCCTCTTTAAGCCATTGGACCCTGGATTTTTGCCTCCACAGGATCTCTTCTTGCTCTCTGCAGGCCTCTAAGTCCGCCATTAGTTGTTCCTCTTCCCGCACCAGGTTCTGCGGTCGACTCCCTGCTATGAAAGTTTGTTGAAGTTCCTCGAGTTGACTCTCAATTTCTCGCTTCCTGAGGAGAATATTTCCAAAGGTGGATTTGTTCCATCTTTTTAGGTGTAGTTTGAAGTTCTTGAGGCACTGCTGGAACTTGTACATGTGAGTACCATGATCAATTTCTGCCTGGGCCCACCAAGTGTGAGCCAGCTGGTGGAAGTTTGGGTAAATAAGATAGAACTTTTCAAAGCGGAAGGGCTTGGGCCTAGGCGGGAATCCCGGGTCCAGACAGAAGACTATGGGCCAGTGGTCCGACCCTGTTTTTGGCACTATATTTGCTTCCATTGCCTGGTCACTTTCAAGGAGGGCCTCGGTCACTAGAAAGCGATCCAGCCTGCAGGCCACATGCTGGTGCCCTGCTCTTTTATTGGACCAGGTAAAGATTCCATTCCGGGTTTCCATGTCAACCATATTTAATTGCTCTATTAGAGTTTTGAACTTACCACTATCCTGCTCCAGCCATTTTTTTCTGCCAATTTTTTCCTCCAGCATTAGGATCATATTGAAGTCGCCTCCAATTATCCAGTGCGGCGTGTGTATGAGGGTTTGAACATAATGAAGGGTTTGCATGAAGCTCTCCTTATCTTGTATAGATTGCGGGCCATAAACATTTGTGATGGCCCCTTCCTTGGAGGAGGCTACATCTTTGAAGTGAGCTGTTAAGGTGTCTCTTGTGGAGAAGGGATGAAGCAGAGTGATCGTTTGCGGGTTCTAAAGGATGGCCATTCCTCCTGCCGCACCCACTGAATCCTGAAAGAGGAATTCCCCATCTCTCCAGCTGTTTCGAAAGATATTTTCTGCCTCCCGTCCTGCACATTTGGTTTCCTGCAATAATAGGATATCTGGATTCTCTGTTTTGATACATTCTCGGAGGATCCGTTGCTTGGATCTTCCATTAAGATCTCTAATGTTCCAAGATATTGTCTTCATCATGAGGATGGTGGAGGGGGGTGGAGGTATCCCTCCGATAGCCTTTGTATCTGGCCAGAGTTGATCATTAAGTGCCCTACCTCCTTAATAAGTTGCTGGGTTGGTTTGCGACCACGCCTCTTGTTTTCCTTGGTAGATTTTTTGGGCTCAGGGCTGGGATCTGATGAGATGCCCAGCCTAGTTGTGGAACCCACCGTGGAGTTGGTAAAAACTTTATGCACTTTCCTGAGCTGTTCTACTGGAATATGTTGCAGATCTTTTTGATTAAGGGCTTCCTCCAGTTTTTCTAGGTCTATTTCTGCCAGATCCATTTCATCCATAAGCATATTGGTGTCTTCGTCCCTGCCTGCTTGTGTTGACTGAGTTGTTTCCGTTGGGTGAGTTGTGTGTGGCGCTTCATGGCGTTTTCCTTTCTCTCGCGTTGATGCTTGGAGGGGGTTCTGTATTTCTGCCTCTTTCGGTAGCCGATTTAGAGCATCAAAGGAGTTCTTGGAAGGGACCTTTGGGGCCGAGCTCTGGTTTTGTTTTCTTGATGGATTCTTTCGCCTTCCTGTGACACTGGTAAAGTCGTCCTTCTGCTTGGCTTCAGAGGGTTTAGGGGCTGAGTCATTCAAGGGGCAATCTCTGAACAAGTGGCCGTGTTCGTGGCACTTCTTGCATCGAAAGGGTATATGTTCATAGTCGATTGTCTGGTTCCAGTCCTCGTCTTGATATTCTAGTGTAATGGAACCCAGCAAGGCTTTCGATATGTCCATATAGATGCAGATGCGGGCATATGATGTGTACTTCCTTATTTTTGTAGCTTCTGAAGCTTTGATGTATTGTCCCACCGTGTTTCCTATGCCCATGAGTATTTCTTCCAGCCAGAATTCCTGGGGCAGGGAGTACAGCCGTATCCAGACCGGGGCTCTTGAGAAGTCCTCTTTCTCTGGACTGAATCTATCGATCCAGAATCTTAGGAATAAGCCCGCTGAGTTGTAGAAGTATGGTCCGTTGTCAAATATTATGTCCTTGTCTTCGAGATTGTACAAGATAATTGTGAAGAAGCCCTTGGAGCTGAGCTGGACTTCATAATCTCCTTTAGGGTTCCACCAGTTCTTAATCCAGCGAGTGAGATCTCTCTCAGTCGGCCAGAGGCCTAAGAATTTGCCTATCAGTGCGTGGTCCATCATAAATTGGGTGTGTTCCCCCACCCTAGTTGATTTGATATGATACAGTGGTGGTTTTTCCATTTGTGGGATACACTTACCTGGCAGCCAGTTTTTGGAAGCTTGCGAATTAGATGTACTGGGCTCGAGTTCCATTTCTTTGCTGAAGCTTTGTTCCTGGGTAAAAAGCTGCTCCCTCAGATGCACCGGTGGCTCGAAGGCGGGCCTATTCGCACGGATACCGATTTTGTCGCTGGCGGCTATGTCGCTGTACGAGGGGGGTTCCCCCCCCTCACCCGAGCTCATTGTTAGGTGTGCAGGGACCTCGTGAGGAGCTGGTTTGCAGAATGGGGAAGTGGGCGGTAGGGCGCTGGCGTCAGAGCGCACATCAAACGATCACGAGGCGCTGATACTTCAGTGCGCTAGGGTTCTTCACCTTATCTTCCCTTATGCTCCTGAAAATTTCTCCCCGCTTACCGACTTTTAATGATTAAAATATCACATTATTATATTCTTATATTTAAATTAATTTAAAAATTTATTATATATTAAAAATAGATATAAATTTATTTGTTTAATTTAATATTTTTAAGAAATACTATATATTACTTAAACAATTAAATACAAATTATTAAAAATAACATAATCAACATGTTAGTACCCTTGAGATATAATATAGAGTGAAAAACTCTCAAAGAAAAAGATGAACTATGAAATGTCTTTTATGTATATATGGAATCTTGGATGCTCAAATGTTTTTTGAGAAATAGATTTATAATACAAACAATATTTTTTGAACAAGGTAACCTGTGACAAGCATGATACCATATTTATATAAATTGTTGGGAGTGATTGAATGACCCAATCAACTTTTTTCGTCATTTAATCAATGGTTGATTTCCCGTTTTACTATTGAGTCATGATATTCATTTAATTACGAGTGAAAATTCATTTAATTATATATATATATATATATATATATATATATATATATATATATATAATTAAAAACTTTATATCTAAACAATCTAAAAGCCATAAAAAATCACATCAAAATTAAATAATGTTACTCAAATAAAAACATGTATTCTAGGACCATTCATTAAAAGTCACAAGGTATCACATCCAAATTGAATGTTAAATCAAAATTAAATGTTGCTAGAAACATGCATTCCATAACTAACTTGTGTTGACAATCCTTTATCAACTCCATGACATTAATAACAGTCTTAAATTGTTTTTTTTTTGTTTGTTAATTTGTGCAGGACCTGCGATTAAC
>ML786815.1:129612-146278 GCA_009831015.1 Picea engelmannii | reverse complement strand
AAGAGTTTGATAAAACCTACTTAGCATTAAAGTCTGAGACTATAAGAGCAGCAACAGAAATTGACACGTAACCTAGATGCTTGCCACGTAGCCTGGCCAGGTGCCTTGGAGATCCCCGGGCCAAGGTTCCTCTTCGATGATCGCTGTTCCATCCCCCCATTGCACGTCGACCTTCGTGGTAGCGTCGATGCTCAGATTGCTTCTCTCGGTGTCCTGCGTCTGAGGCTCGGCCACGGTCTCGCTATCCTGTCTTGTCTTCTCGTGCTCTTCTCCAGACTGCATCATATCAGCTTTGCTGTGGGAGGGTGTGCCGTGTTCCTTCCTCTCATCCGCTCTGACGCCTCCAATGTCATCAGTTGGTTCATGCATGGAGGTCGCTCCTCCCGCGTCTGTATGGATAGCCGCCTGCAGAGAGGACAGGAGCTGGAGGAACAACTCAATCTTCTCATTGTTTAGCTCTAAGCAGAACTGTAAGTCCTCCACCCCCCGACGAAGTTTGAAGACTAAGCCATGGAGGATGGAAAACTTGTCTTTGAGTTGCTCGCCGTGGATTGTGTCCACAGAGGAGTGATCTATATGAGGTCGGTCGCGCGAGGGGTTGGGTTCTGGGCTGCAGAGGTACCAGGAGGAGCCGGGAGATTAGGGTGGGATAGTGCAGCCATCGACAGAGAGTGAATGACGCACAGGGCCGAGCTGAGCGACTGAGGAACGAGCGCAAGGTGATGGGTGGACGCTCTCGAGGGAGGTTGCGCAGAGGGGGGAGCCGTAGGCCGATGAGGCCTCCAGGGAGAGCCCCGTCGAGGCCTCCCTCTCAGCCTTGGCTTATGATTCGGCATGGTAGGACTGATGCGGCATGCAAAGGTCCAGAGGTAAAGGGGAGTATCCGGGTGGCTGCCTGCTCTAGCCCACGAAGACCATAGCCTCGGGTGGGAGAGCACCTTCTGCCACCAACTCAAACAGTGAACCATACAATGAGCCATAACCAGGAGCAGCTCCATAACAATTACGATGGAGGGGAGAGGCGTTAATGCCCGTTCGTTTGACAAGAGAGGAATTAAATTCACAGGAGGGTGGCAGGTGGGGGCACGAGCCCATCACATGGCTCCGTGCCCCGCTGGCGCTCTCCGCTCTCCTCCGCTTGCCCCGTGTCCTCCAATAACACCCCATCCGGGGAGGCATCCACCATTCTGGCTTTGCAAATGAACTGCTGCAGAATAGGGTGATCAGGTTCCAGAGCCGAGTTGCATATGAATTCCGACTCTCGCCTTTTGATGCCTATATTGGCTAGAGCATCTGCCACTTGATTCACGTTTCTTCTGACGTGGGTAGGGATGATGGCCAGATCTGGTCGCAGGGAGTCAGTGATGCACTGTAGTCCATGCAGGAGGCGCCAGCTAGGCAAGATTGTCTGGGCTGACCCCATTTAGTATTTTGCGCAGCAGACTGATGATGATTTGGGAATCTCCCTCCACGACTAGTTTGGAAAAGTTGTTTTTGATGGCCATCTGTAGTCCCTTTGTGAGGCCCCAAAGATCTGTTGCATTGTTCGTGGAGTGTCCTATGGAGCCAGCTCCGATGAGAAGGATTTTCCCATTGTGATTGCGGAAGACTATTCCATAACCTGCTGGTCCCGGATTTCCTTTGGAGGCCCCGTCGAAGTTGAGTTTGATGAAGTCCTCCCGGGGGGGGGGACCAGGAGGTGAGGCTACTCTGAGAGGGGGGCGGTACAGAAGGAGCACTAGTCTGCAGGGAGGAAGGTGGCGACTAGAATCGGAGGATGAGGAGTTCGTTTGGGTACCTGTTAAGGTGAGCTTCGGCTCGGAGCTGGGGGGGGATGGATTCCAAGATGTTACAGTAGCACAATTTCCATCGGTGCTGCCACGGGAGGGAGAGGCCTTTGAAGATTCTGTTGTTCCTTTATTTCCAGGTTTGCCAAAGAATGAAGCCCGGTATAAGCTGCCAGACACGATTAAGGAGGGGAGAGCGGAAAGCCTGGTCCCGCCAGTTGGCAATGGTCTCCAGAATGCTGTCCCTACGATGGTCGGAGGTCCACATAACGATCACCACTTGGTCCCAGAGCTGGGCAGTGTAATGGCAGGAGTTGAGGATATGTTCCATTGTTTCCTCTGCCTCGCCACACAGTAAGCACATAGAAGGCCCCACAAATCCCCTTTTCGATAGGTTGTCCCAGGTGAGAATGCTGGAGTGAGCGACTAGCCAGAGGAAGAGGGTAACTTTAGGCCAATGCTTAAGATTCCAAAGTTTGCTCCATAATTGCATGTTGGGGAGGGGGTCTGAGGGGGCTCTGAACCTGTATGCTTCTTGTGTGCTGAAGGTGCCTCGTGGTTTGTGTCCCCACCTCAGACTGTCCTCTCCTTCTATTATGGGAATTCTCCACTTCTTCAATTCCTCCTGCAAAGGACCTAGAGTCTCGTCTAGTTCCAAATTGAGGCGTTACCTATCCACGTGCCACTGGCGCCACGTATCTTCCTGGGAGTCGACCTTCCAGTAATCGGCCACTCTTATTAATCCTGTCCGATTGGCCTGAGTGCAGATGTTAAGGGCCCATTCCTCCTTACCCAGGATCGGTCATTGCTGCCAAGAGTCTTGCCAAAACAGGGCAGTCTTCCCATTCCAGATTTCCCAGAAAGCATGTTCAGTCACCAGTCGTCGATTCTGCATGGCCGCAGTCCATATTAAGGAGCCTGGTTGTCTTTTTCCCACCGGATTAAGTTTCTTTCTGCCATATTTGGAGCATATTTCTTTCTCCAAAGTCAGGCCCACAGGTCCTTAGGGATTTTTAGCCAGCGCCACCAAATCTTGGCGCTGAGGACCTTATTCATGATGACGGGATCTATTAGCCCTAGGCCGCCTTGCTCCTTAGGTCGACAGAGCTTGTCCCAGCTGACCAAAGCCATTTTCTTCCCTGTGTTGAGTCCCTACCAAATGAAGTTCCGTTGAAGGCCTTTGATGGTATTGAGCACAAACTTTGGAGCGGCTAGTGCTGAGAAAGAATAGATCGGGAGGGCTTGGAGGACAACCTTGAGGAGAATGAGATGGCTGGGTAGGTTAAGAACTCTGTAGGTCCAAGAGGACAGCCGCTTGGTAAAGGCGGACAAGAGGTGCTCCCACGAGGAGTTCCGGAGTGCAGTATCTATCAGTGGGATGCCAAGGTATTTGGACGGAAGGGAGCTTTTGTTGAAACCTAGAATGCCCAAGATGTGGCGCTGTATCGGAGGGGGAGTATTGAAGAAAAAGACCTGGGATTTGTCCTTGTTGCAATCCAGACCGGAGGCCTCAGAGAAAGTTTGGAGGATGCCCAGGAGAGAGTTAGCTTCCCGGACCGTTGGGCTTCCCATTAGGAGGGTGTCGTCAACAAATTGACTATGCGAAACAGGCGGGGAGATGCCATCGAGGGGTAGCCCTGACAACTGCTTTGAATCAATTGCTGCATGGATAGATCTGCTAAGGCCTTCAGCCAGGATAATGAAAAGGAAGGGGGAGAGGGGATCGCCTTGACTGATCCCTCGAGAAGGGGAGAAGGGATGTGAGGGAACACCATTAACAAGAATATAGAAGAAATCCGTGGAGGTTAGATTCAGTATCCAATCTACCCATCTTGAATCAAATCCAAAAGCCAACAACATTGCGCGCATATAGTCCCAACTGATATTGTCAAAGGATTTAGAGAGGTCCAATTTAAGGAGCATACCTGGGGTTTTGGTTTTCTGCAAGGAGTGGATCACTTCATGAGCTAGGATGACACTGTCTAAGATCTGTCTTCCCTCCACGTAGCCAGATTGCTCCGGGGAAATGATTGTCGGCAAGATGGTTTTGAGTCTCTTGGCTATCACTTTTGTAAGGAGATTATAGATGACATTGCAGAGAGCGATGGGCCTGAACGTCTTGGGGTGGTGAGCTTGCCCCTCTTTGGGGACTAAGGTGATGAAGGTTGCATTGAGAGCATGGAGGACCTGTCCCGATGCTCGGGAGTCTTCCAGTATTTCCCAGACTTCTATTCTAATCATCGCCCAACAGTGATGGAAGAAGTCGCTGGTGAATCCGTCAGGGCCAGGAGCTTTACACTTCGGAGTTTCCTGAAGATCTTGGTCCACTTCCTCAATGGTTATCGGCCTAAGAAGGCTGACGTTCTGCTCCTGAGTGACAAGGGAAGGAACATGCTGCGTGATCTTGTTGATGGTTTCTGATCTGTCTACCTGCGGCTCCGTAAGGAGGTTTTGAAAGTGCCTTATCAAGGTAGCCTCCATGTCTTCATGCGAGTGTAAGACGTCCCCTTCATCGGAGATGAGATGCGTGATCTTGTTGGTATGACGCCTTTGAATGACCATTCTATGGAAAAATTTGGTGTTGCGCTCCCCCTCTTTGAGCCATTGCACCCGCGATTTCTGCCACCAAAGAATTTCTTCTTGTCGCCTCTTGTCTTCGAGCTGTTGATTTATGCTTATTTCCTGGGCCTTGAGCTCTCTTGTTAATCCCTGCAGCCTAATATAATGCTGAGTTTCTTCCATTTGTGCCGTAAGATGTTTCTTAGCATCAAAGATATTGCCGAAAGTGTTCTGATTCCAAAGTTTGAGAGTGTGCTTGAGGTTCTTCAGTTTCTGCTGAAATTTATACATTTTGGAACCTCGAGGAACCTCTGCGTCCCTCCACCAGGTTTGGATGTTTTCTTGGAAATCAGGATGGTCTAGCCAGAATGACTAAAATTTGAAGGGTTTCTTACCAGGCGTGGCTGAAATATCCACCCATAGTTGTAGCGGCCAGTGGTCGGACCCCGGGAAATTGAGTATAGTGGGTTCCATAGAAGTGCCTTCCAGCATGAGTGCTTCAGAGACGAGAAATCTATCTAGTCTGCAAGCTATTTGGTGGCTTCCAGTTCTTCTATTTGTCCAGGTGTGGAGGACATTACTGGTGTTCCAATCTATTAAGTGAATATTGTCTATGAGACTGTTGAAATCGCCGAATTCCCTGTCCAGCTGTCGTGAACCTCCTCTTTTCTCTTCCAGGCTGCGGATGATATTGAAGTCACCTCTGACGATCCAGTTCTTATAATGGGTGTGGCTCGAAGCCTGGCTCAGGATTCTGAGAAAATCCTTCTTATCCCTTGGGTTGGCTGGGCCATAGACATTGATCAGATGTCCGGGCCTGTTTGAACCTATGAGCCTGTAATCAACTTTGATGGCCCATCTAGTAGCCGAGAAATTCTCCAGGATTATTGCATTGGTGTTCCATAAAATGGTTAATTCACCTGTTGTGCCTGTGGCATCTATAGACACTACTGCTCTCTGCGTCCAACACTTGGGTAGTAGTTTGTTAATGTCTTCTGAGCTGCATTTTGTTTCCTGAAGGAATAAGACTTCTGGTTGTTCTGCTATGATCAACTCCCGTAGCCATTTTTTCTTGCTACGTCTGTTGAGACCTCTAATGTTCTAGGTGATGACTTTCATGATGATGAGGGGGTGGGGAGGGGAGGGAAGCTATCCGAAATCAGGTTGATTTGTCCAGAATTCACCATATAGTTTCCTATTTTTTGTATGAGTTTGTTGGTGGATTTTCTGCCCCGCTTTTTCTCATCTTTCTGGATTTTGTTTGGGTTTTTTGATTGACCCCCCTGGATTCCTAGGCCTTTGCTAGCTTGCGCTGAGGATCCCGTAGAGGAGTTGAGAAACACCTTGTGAACCTTCCACAACTGATCTTTGGGAATGGTGTAGAGTTTTTGCTTTCTGTAGGCGTGCTCCAGGTGCTCCAGATCTACCCCTGCGAGGTCCTGTTCCTCTAGTTCCATATCCGCCTCCCCATCCTCTGTCTCTTGTAGGTCTTGTTGGTCTTTGGCCATGTCGGGTGGAGTGAGATTAGGGGCCTTGAGAAGAGAGGGTCGTTCCCTGCCTGGGCCAGTGGGTGGGGGTTCAGTGCCCGGAGGGATGGCCTCCGATTGGGCATGAGTGACGACCTCTCCTGTTTGATCTTGCAGGATTGAAAATTTGTTACTAGTTGAGGGGTCTTTACTTACCTGAGCCGGTTGACTCTTTTCTCCTTGACTCCTTTTCCCCGCTGGTTGTACAAAGCCGACCTTGTCCTTGTCGCCTTCTATGTTCCCTTCTTTTTGTGCATTATTGAGTGGGCATTCCCGAAAGAGGTGACCATGCTCATGGCACTTCCTGCATCGGAATGGGATGTGCTCATAGTCGATGGTATGAGACCAGTCTTCATCATGGTACTCCAATGTGATGGATCCCAGAAGTGGTTTAGCAATGTTCAGGTACACACAGATGCGTGCGTAAGAGGTATAACGTCGTTGCTTAGTGGCCTCTGAGGACTTGACATAGATGCCTATGGTGTTGCCAATGTTGGACAGGACCTCTTCCAACCAGAACTCCTGGGGTAGAGAGTAGAGTCTGATCCAGACTGGTGCGTGGGAAAATTCCTCCTTCTCAGGGCTGAACTTCTCAGTCCAGAATCTAAGGAAAAGTCCTGCCGAATTGTAGAAATACGACCCTCCCTCGAAGACGCGATTCCGATCCTCCAGGTTATGAAAGATGATGGTGATGAACCCTTTGGAGCCCAACTGTAAGTCATAATGTCCTCTCGGTCTCCACCAATGCTGTATCCATTTGATCAAGTCTCGCTCAGAGGGCCAAAGCCCTAGGAATTTGCCTATCAGGGTATAATCCCTCATGTACTGCTTCTGTTCCTCAATACACAGTGTGCTGATTAAATATTTCGGGGCCTGGGGGGCTTGAGGAATACACTTACCTGACAACCAAGGAGTTGACACGGGGGATTTCTCTTTCGTCGGATCTATTTCCATCTCACGGTCTTTGAAGGAGCCCTCCACCAAAATATTCTCATGCAGGCCCGGTGGCGTCTCAAAAGTTGGCCGCTTCAGCCCTTCAGAAAGTGTGCCACCTGCTGTTACTAGGTTGTAGGAGGCACCCTGCGGCGCCCCCTCTTGGTGATCCATGGCCTCAGAGGCCGAGAGTCGTGGTTTCCCAGGTTGTGTTTGCAGGGAAGGGTAAAACCCTAGTTGCAGAGCTCAATCGCTATCACAAAAGTGTTCACTTTTAAATTCAATTTTTGTAATGTCATATATTGGATGTCACTCACACAATGCAATTTTTTTTCCAAACTTACCTTGACATGTATTCATTGAGGTCATTAAATTCATGTCAGTGGAATAAATATATGTGATGTCATATATTGGATGTGAATTGTAAGGATGCCATATATTTGTATTTGTTTTTGAACCATATTGTAACCAAATTTGTAACAAAATTTACAGTTATCAACTTTCCACTAGGAAATCTTTGTTATCTCTTACTATTCACTTTGGTTTGATGTTTCCTTTCTTGCCCAACATCTTCTTTCCATCTAGATGTTTGTTATCTCCTAATATATTTTAGGAGTTTTCTCCTCTATATATACCCCATCAAGACCTATCTTTATAACTCCTCTCTATATACCTCAGTAGGACCTATCTTTGTAACTCTCAATAACTTGCATAGATGGATGTGCATACAATAAGAATCCATATCTACATTTCTCGATAGACCATCTATGAACGAAGTTTCATCATTGCCTTCTTCCTCTCCCACAGGTTCTGATCTATTTCACAATAATATGGACCATTGATTCAATCTAGGGTGCCATGAGGCTCGTGAAGTTGGATGCACCCATAGTGAATGAAAATTTAGAGCTTGACCACTCCAATGACAATGACATATATGTGTATACCATGTGAAGTGGATTACTCAATTTTTTCATAGAGTTTTGGGATTTTTTAAGGCACTAATTACATTGCAACTATTTTGATTGTAAATTCATGGTCATTGTAATTATATGTTTTGATTGCAAATTCTTGGACATGGTAACTATCATTGTGGTTATCATCATCTCAAAATTTTTCACCGATTCAACTATTAGTAATTTAATAATTCATATTTTTTCCTTTTCCTTCCATATATCTTAGTTCATCAAAGGTTATTTTAGAAATATCCATTAGCATGCACATAACTTCACTTTGAAATCAATGATTATGTTGTAGATTGTGTGAGAAATAGAGACATGAATGTGTGTGTGTGTCAGAGAGAGAGAGATCAATTACAAAATTCAAACATAGTAGAAAAACATTAATAGTTACAAAATCTACACAAAATAGCTAAAATTAAATAATTATTGTATAAAACCAAAATAATCGCAGAAGAGTCAAATACCAGAAAGTGAAGGAGAAGGCACACACACACACATTGATGAGAATACTGGATGGATCTGCAACTGGGCGGGAAACTCAAAGATGGCGGTCGGGGGAGAATAGGCGAAAGGAGGAGGCGACTTACTGAGCCATGGTATGGCTAAACTTGTAAGGAAGGAGGAGAAGGCTTATAACTGGCTTTCGAATTTTAGCGAAGGTTTGTAGGGACCCCACACTCTCTCACTGCGGTTTTTTAGTTTATTAGTACCTCGAGACTCTTACTGTTGTCTACCAGTTTCACGGGCTCTAGATTTATTTGGGTCTTTAATGGAAGTCTATCTCTGAGCAATGTTGAGTTTCGGTTGGAGAAGATTTCTCAGTATTTTTTAGTGTCCTTTCTAGAAGTATCAGTTATTGTAGAGTTGTTTGCCATTTATTTTAACACAACTTATCACCTGTCGGGTTTAGTCAGGGTTTAGGGAGTATAGTTACTATTTTCGAGAACTGGTTGTGTTGATCTTCGGGGAAGTGATCCTTGTGCGGTTTATTTCACCATTACTTTTGTTATTACTCTACCTTACTACATTGCACATAACTAAGCAGTCTTATTAATGGTGTTTGGGTAGTTGGGCCTGGGGTGACATAGGCAGAACCCCTCAACCTCACCAACTATGCCAAGTGTGGAGGAAGCCGTCAGTAGCCTCATGAGCGAGGTGGATGAGGAACTTCAGAAGGAGTCTAGTCTTTTCGATAAGACAAAACTTAAATAACCTGATAAATTACCTAGAGGAAAGTACTCTCCCGTGTCTCTTCCCATTAATGTGAGTACTAATAACTTAACTATACATTTAGGTCTTTCTCCCGAGACATCGAAACATCCTTTGAGATTCAGACAATGCACAGAGGGGGGTTCTGATCCTCAACGAAAGTTTTCTCATAGCAACGATAAATTTCCATTTCGTCTTGCGTAGGAAGGTAGCAAGTCGGGGCTATGTTCTCACATTAGTAGAAGGCAGTGGAAAGCTAAAAAGAAAGTCCATAAAATGTTTTTGGGCTCCGATGTTGGGCTTGCAGAGACTTGTAGTCCAGCCCTGTGTGGACTTGTAGGAAGGTTGTCTTATAAGTATCTCATTAAGGTTTACTTGGGTGAATGGGTGGCTACGACCTGGGGGCCACGTTTGGGATACTTGCTAGAGTTTATTTCACTTACCAAAGGATGGTTTGGAATTATTTGCAAGTGCCTGGAAGATACAAACCTGCTACTTGATCAGAACTGGATTTTGGGGCGTTGTAGTATAATTATTAAGCATTGGAGGCTTGCATTTAACCCTGATACTGAATACTTCCATCAACGACATGTTTGGGTTTTACTACTCGATCTTCCTCTGCAGTTCTAGAACAGAGAAACCATGGTTGTAATTGGAAACTCTTTACTTTCTTGGCATTAGAATCAAACCTTTTGTCTTCTCTCGTGAGGAAAATAGGCAAAATCCTGGTGGATCTTGATGTACATAAGGGATTACCTGAACTACTAGAGATCGATTGGAAAGGCAGAATATTTGTTCAGAGGTTGGATTACCTTGTTATCTTGTTCTGGTGCAGCATTTTCCATAAAATGGGTCACCTGCGCGGAAACTGTGGGGGAAAGGGCGAGGGCGATGATATATCATAGAATACAACACTTCATAGAGATTTTGAGGAATGTGATGAGGAGGAGAACTCAGGTTGGACTGAATGTATTTATCTAGGAACAAAGTCACCATTGAAGCCGGAATTTGAATCCACTGTTTCAGGTAAGTTACTCCACTACTGCCTGGTTTTATATAACTCACTTTCATTACTACAAAGGATGATTTGGATATTTTCCCTTCACTTATTAATTTAGTCTCCCATGGGAGGGATTCTGTGGGGGCAGGGCAGAGGCCTACTTTTCCTGGGACTTTATCCTCCTTATCCTTACCTATGAATGATCCTTTGAAGTCTGGGGGCCTTGTGGATTTAGTCCTGTCACAGCTCAGTGATCAAGAGGGATTATTGATAGGGGAATTCTTGCCTCCTTCCTTGTCGTGTGAATTCTCTACAAGGAACTTGACTTTCCTTGACACTCCATCCACCAGTAACTCCTTTACTCAAGCTCTGTTTCAAGTTTCGGGTGAAACTCATTGTCTTCCGGGTTGTCGGGAACCGGAGGAAGGGGAATCCTCTCTCAGTGAAGTCCTGAAATCTTTGATCCCCTATCTAAAGGATAGCAATCCCCCCATACCTCTTCCTACCTATTTTGGCAAAGCACTCATCAATTCGATGAACTTTTCAGGAGAGGTCAGTACAACACCACTTACTGAGGTTGTTACAAACAAGGATTATGCCTGGTCAAGAGGACAGGGCATAGAATACTCTCCAATTAAGACAAGAAGTCTAAGGAAAACACTTTAGAAAAAGACAATTCTTCTTGTTGTGGAGGAACCTACCACGTCTGACCGTGGGGCGCTTAGAGTGGTGAAGGCCCTAGCAAGGTCTAAACCATGATTTTGTTATCCCTTAATATTCGAGGGATTGGCGGGTCCCTTAAACCTGCTGCTTTCAAACGGGTTTTAGATACTACTCTACCTAACATTATTTTTTTACAAGAAACTATGGTTACAGATATTCAGGCCAGAACCTTTGCTTTTAGATTTCGACAGTCTTGGGTTATTTGTGCAGTCAACACGATTGGTACCTTTGGGGGTTTACTTGTGATGTGGGATCCATCTTATTTTATTTTGAATCCTCTCCTTACACGAGGTGGGATTTTGTTAACAGGTCAGATCAATGCATCAAAAAAAAAAATCAACTTTCTTAATATCTATGGACCGTGCTTGGAGCACAAGTTTTTCTGGACCTCTTTGGAGAACAATGGACTCCTGTCATTAAGAAACCTAGTGATTTCTAGCGATTTGAACCTTACAGTTTCGAGTGGTGAAGTATGGGGAGGAAGGAAATGTATTGGGCCTATGTCTAACTGTTTCATTTCTTTATTCAATGATCATAATTTAGTGGATTCTCATCCTCATAAACTTGCTCCGAATTGGTGAAATGGACGCTCAGTCTCATATTTCATAGCCAAAAGGATGGACAGGTTTTTGGTGTCAGCGGACTTATTATTGAACACCAATTTGTTTAGATCTGTTGTGGTGCTTCCCTTTGTGTCTGATCATGATCCTATTTTATTACAACTGGATTCATCAACTCACCCTAAAGCGTACCCTTTTAAGTTTAATCCTCACTGGTTGTTAGATTCCGATTTTAACAGATTGATACATGATCTCTGGTTGGATCCGAAGTATCTTCAGGAGGAAGATATTCAAAGAAGAGTTTATAGGAAACTGAAGGATTTAAAATATATAACAAGAGGTTGGGTCAAAAGAGTTAGAACTCGAGATTTGGTTGTTATGCAAAAAATCGAATCTGATATCAAAGTTTTATTACAGAAGATTGCGGATGGTAATTTCATACTGGAGGATGAGCCAACCCTGATTCAACTGGAATCAGAAAGGAACAAGTTACTTAAAGTATAGGAGGACCATTGGAGGCTCAAAAGCATGGCAATTTGGTTACAAATTGGGGATATTAACACTAAGTTCTTTCATCAGTACGCCAATCATAGGTGTATTAACAAACATTTGTGGGAAATCAGAGATAACAGTGGCCTTGTGCATAAAGGTCAAGAAGAGATCATGAAGGAAGCGAAAAAATACTTTAAATATTTTTTCAATCCAGCTATTGAACAAGTTGAGGTGGCGGGATGCTTCAATAGATGGATCAATGGGGATGAAGCACGGGCTCTCTTTGAACCAGTTAGTGAAAAGGAATTGAAATTGGTATTAAATCTTTTCAAGAGGGAGAAAAGTCTAGGCCCCGACGACTCGACTGTGGAATTCTACCTACACTTCTTTGACTTAATCAAAGTAGATATACTAAATGTTGTGAAAGATGTTCGCATAAGTGGTCGTTTGGCAGGAAGCTTAAACTCTACTTTTTTAGCACTTATTCCAAAATTAACAATCCTCAACTTTTTGGGGACTTTAGACCTATTTCTCTTTGCAATATTGTCTATAAAATTATCTCAAAAGTTTATCTATCCGGATCAAACCTGTATTGTCAAAGAAAATCTCAGCAGAGTAGTTCGGATTCCTAGAGGGCAGGCAAATTCATGATGCTATAGGCACAGTCCATGAGTGTATTCATAACATAAAAAAGGGAAATAAAAAAGATCTGATTTTGAAGCTCGATCTTCAAAAAGCTTATGATCATGTTGATTGGGATTTCCTGCGCTTGATTTTACTAAGTGGCCATGACAAATTGGATAATGGCCTATGTGAACTCGACGTCTATGGTTGTTCTTGTCAATGGGGAGGCAACACATTTTTTCAGGAGTGGAAGAGGTATTCGGCAGGGGTGACCGTTGTCACCGTTACTTTTTATTTTGATGATGGAGACCTTAAGCTTGCTACTAAAAAAGAGTCAAAGAGAAGGGTCTTTAACTCGAATTAAAGTTTCGAGACTCTCGAAAATCCTTCATCTGTTTTTTGTCGATGATGTTTTATTGCTAACTTATGCTTCTCTGCAGGAATGGAAGGTGATTATTTGCCTGCTTGATAAGTTCTGTTTGGTTACAGGATTAAGGCTGAATCCTGTTAAGTCGATGGTTCATACATCCGGTTTGTCGGAAGCTAAATTGGGCCCGTTCATGTAGATTCTCCCATTCAATTTCATTGATCTTTCCAGTGGTTTCAAATACCTTGGGTACTTTTTAAAAGCAGACATCCATAAAACTGGAGACTGGCAGTGGTTATTAACTAAAGTGGAGAAGAAGATTAATAACTGGAGTTACATGTGGTTATCTTTGCGAGGAAGTTTTACTTTATGCAAAGACGTTTTGGAAAGTCAACAAATGTACTTGTTTGCATTAGCCTCAGTCCCTCATTCTATTCCCAAATGTTTAAGAATTTTACTCTTTAATTTTTTATGGAATGGGACTACTGATTCTAAACATTACCACCTTTGTCGCTGGGATTTACTGGCTCATCCAAAAATCTCGGGAGGATGGGGTTTGTGCAACATACATTCATTCAACAAAGCTTTGACAATATCGACTCTATGGAGGGTGCTCACAAAAAAGGGATTGTGGAAAAAAATCTTAAAGCAAAAGTATTTCCCTCCCCTATCAGTCACAAGTTGGCTTAAATATGAGAATTTCAAATATCCTTCGGCCCCTAAAATTTGGACTAGTCTCATTAAGGTAGTTCCTATGATCACTAATTGGCTTAGTTGGAAGCCGGGTACTGGTTATCAGGTGGAAATTGGGAGAGACAAATTTTTTGGGCTGGGAGAGGACTCTTTCTTATCCAATGCCCTTATTCATGAACTAAATCATAATCGGATCATAGTCCTAGCTCAGGCTTGGTGGCCACACGAATTGGTTTCTATTCTCCCTACTTGGTATAGCAGCTTCGATCTGAAACTTACAGGCACTTTAGCAGTGGAGTGGGACAAATATAAGAGGGTTCTTCAAGCCTCTGAAATTTCTTTATCGAACTCTGTTGATGAATTCATCTGGACTGGAGGTGATTCAACTGGATTTTTAAACATAAAGAATGTTTACGAGGCTATTATTTCCACTCAGAACTTCCAACGCATAAAACAATGGCGCAGATGTATTTGGAAGGGGAACTTACAACTTAAAATCAAATTGTTCCTGTGGTTGGCGGTGGCAGACAATGTTTTAACTTGGCAAATTCTTCAACAAAGAGGCTGGTTGGGGCCTGGAATGGGTCATTTATGCAAAAATGCCAGTGAAGATAATGATCATCTTTTCATTCACTGTAATTTTACCAAACAAACTTGGATTAAAATTAGCTCCTTTAAAATAATTCAAGGATAAGTGGGAAGGTGCAAATCTCAATGTTTGTTTTACAAATTGGTTGGATAACAAGACAAACTCTGCTAGTTTGGTAGCTCTCTTTGTTTGGCATATTTGGCTAGAAAGGAATGCGGTATTATTTGAAGGAAAAGAACCATCAGTTTATGCGGTTGCTATTAAAGTGTTGGGAGCATTGCAAAAGCTCAAGGAAATATTGTGCACTACTACTAAACAAAGATTCAGCCTAGAATTCCCTCTTGTTTATCCTGTGGATTTTTTTGATGGTGTTGCTTAGAACCAAGGTACTTGTAGCGGAGTGGGAGGTATCATCAGATTATCTCCAAAAAAGGTTTATAAGTGGTTTTTCAACTGTGGTAAAGGGACTAACACAAAGGTTGAGTTATTGGGTGCATGAGTAACCCTTGTTTTAGCGGATCACTTAAATATTCACAAGATACAAATCCTGGGTGAATCAAAGATAATTATAGATTGGCTAAATCACAAAAATGTCTTATAGGTGTCTACTTTAGAAGGTTGGAAACATAGAACAACTATGTTGGTTAACAAGTTTACAACTGTTTAGTTTTGTCACATTTTCCGGGAATACAACATTGAAGCGGACTTACTGTCAAAGAAGGCATTATTAGCACCCGAAGGTATCATTTCTCTTCAATTTTGGACGGGAGCTTCAACGAGACCTATTAGTCAGATTAATATATATTAATTTTTCATTGTTTCTATGGGTCAGCCTTTGGACCTTTGTTTTTTTGTGGGAGGAGGTTAGCAACTCATTTTTGTGGAGATTAGCACTTTGGTTAATTTATCCTTCTATGGTTTATTTTGGGCTCTCTCCTTATCTTTTGGATATTTATTTCTGGCATCTCCCGTGGACGATTGTGAAGACTGGACATAATTTTTGAAAAGCATGTATTGGTAGTTAGGATAGTCAAGTTCAGACTTGCAAGTATTGATACTTTCGGGTTGTAAAAATTATATTATCTTAATATAATTGTCCAAATTTTCAATTGGAAAAAAAGAGAGTCAAATACCATCATATTTTAGAATAGGAGGAAATAATTGTATGCTCTCATGCAATGTTGTAATTCAAACTTATTCGGGCAGGGACATTGCCACTCACGTGACACTTAGTATAAAAATGAACTCTAAAGTGGAAGGCTAATAAAAAGGGAATGTCCTTAAAAAATATAAATGATCAAATTTTCATATTTTGTTGATTCAAATTAAGTTTTAAATTAACCTATTTAAATATATATTCCAAAATTAAATATTATTAAATTATTTGAAGTTTGAAAATATGTTTCCTTTATTAAAATCTATACTAATTTGGAAATCCATCTTAATTTATAAAAATTAAGTTTTAAAGCGAATTAGCCATTTTTAACACAAGGGTGAGTGCAAGCTAATGATGGTCTCTCATGAAGCATTAGTGGCAATGCAAACATGGAAAAACAACACTTAACTTGGAGGAATTATTCAAGGTACTTTTACAATGAATTTGAATATGGTGTAAAAAGATGAAACATAAGAAATTGAATTAGCTTTGCTAATATACAACTTTTATTCATAGAATTTGTGAATAAATATGTGAAATTTGATTTTTTCGAACAATTGTATGTTATTTTTCCAGCAAAATATGAGGTATATGTCTTTGTTCTCGTTCTTGCAGGTGTTAGTACCTTAATGATATAAATTTATTCCAAAAACTTGTATAATTATAGAGAACCCATTGTTCTAGTGCTATGTGTTTTTTGGAAATTTATAATATTAATTTGTATTTTTTTTTTAAATTATGAAAGTCAATATATCCTTGAAATTTCAATGCCTTATGTTCGTGCAGGCTACAAGGGTTTTAACATGATCAAAATAATTTATTTATTTTTAGATCATATAAATGGTTAAGTCGACAAAAAGTTATAGCATTAATAAAAGAGGTATGTATTCTAAGATTTTGAAATAATATGCAAAGAGAAAAATATATTAAAAATAATAAACAACAACAACAACAACAACAACAACAACAACAACAACAACAACAATAATAATAATAAAACTATATATTTGGAATATACATAGCCAAATCTATGTATGTTTGTAGTTTATTCAAGAACTGATTTTTGTAGCCTATAGAAAAATAACGTAAAAAACAGAGATATAGAGGGGTATTCACAAAAATGGAGGTTTTTATCTATTTGCAGACCGAACAAGTAGGTTTGTCATTCTGAACCTAAATCCGATGCAACCAAGTCAGCATACATGTATGCTAAATTTGTCAATCCCACCCAAAAACTTTTGAATTCAAAAGAACGTGCATGTGCTCTAGGAATGCATAGTGCTTACGCTCCTACTTCCTATTTCTTATTTTCTATTCCCCCCACCCTCTCTCTCTCTCTCTCTCTCTCTCTCTCTCTCTCCTACATCTACTCTTCTCTCCCCCACACTTTGAATCCCCCTCCCCCTCTCTCCCCCCTTCCTCTCTTTATCTTTCTCTACCTCCCTTTCCTCTCTATCCCCCCTTCCTCTCACTCTCTCTCTCTCTCTAC
>ML786815.1:101647-128082 GCA_009831015.1 Picea engelmannii | reverse complement strand
TCGCCTCTCTATATCTCTTACATCTATTACCTCTCTCTCTCTCTTATCATTGTTAGTCTCACTCACTCTCTCTCTCTCTTCCCCTCTTTGACTCTCCCTCCTCCCCTCTTTCTACCTCTCTCTCCATCTCACTATCAACCTCTCTTCTACTCTTGTTTTCTCTCTCCCTCCTCCCTCTCTCTTTATCCCCTCCCCCTTTCTCTCGATTGGCTTGCATCTGAGGTATTGGTATGAAAGTTCTTACTAGAAAAGTAAAACTTCATTGAGGCACCACTATGGATCAGGATATACTTTTTGCCGCAAGATTTCTAAGACAAAAATACTTTAGAAGGATAGGGAAATGCATTAGGAACCTTTTTGAAAGTCTAAAAGTTGACAAATATAGGTCGATACACATCTTATACTAGGATCTGTATGTATACAAATGTAGCAAGAGCTCTTCCCAACTCAATCACCATTTCATACTAGGACAATGATTGAATCCAAACTCTCGATTATGAACACATACCCTTAAGGTGTAGGAAATTCCTTGAACATGGCCACTTGTTCCAGGATTTCCCAAAGATTTCCACAAATTCTACAGATCAACCAAAATAGAAACATGATCAAGAAGGTTTTATGAAAATACAAAACAAAAGGAAATCAGGAACAAAGGAAATCAAAACCACGACTCAAGAAGCTAATATCATAGGGAACAACTTTTAGGCCCTCTCATAGGAGATTGAGGAAGGATCTAACAAGGAAGAAACCTCACATCCAACAGACCTCAAAGGCTCTCTAATTGACTCATATTTGGAAATCCAAAAGAGTTAGTGTAGTGTCCCCACTACCTTATCCATAAAAAAATTCCCATACCACGAACTAAATGTACTCTAAAAACAAAGAAAAAATGCATGCATCTAGTAGAAATAATTAACAACATGAATGCAAGTGATTAAATCTCATATACAATAACATATATTTGCTTAAAAATCAGAGTTCATGTGACAAAAATAAAAACCCATGAATAAAATTGATAAACAAAGATAAAAACACTTATTTTTAAACAAAAAATGAGAAACTGACTACATGGGATGGAATGTTCCTCCCAACCATAGATTTGATGCTCCAAATCTCAACAAAAAAATCACCCCCGAGCTCGGGATATGATTCCACAAAAGAGGGTGTCTCTCTCACAACCTAATTCACTCCCACATCCAGCTAGTTTTCTAACAACTGTCACAATCCTTCAACTCTCTTCCCCTCAGCCTACAATATTCGATATGTAACATAATATGAAGAACATAAATATTTAGCAAGCAATGGAAGAACAACAATGATATATCCATAAAAATACAAGAATAATACAAGAATAACACTAGAAAGAGCACCTTTATTAATGACAGTAATGTTCACTTGTCTCTTCGAGGGGAAAACCCCTAGCAGAGCAGAGCTCGATTACAGTAATCTCCAGGAAAAAATATCCAATGCCTCATACTCTTATTTATACTAATTCTACCTTCTAAGAAAACTTTTAGAGGAAGATATTTCTAGAAGCGGAAGCTTCTATAATGTCTTCTTACATTGACTTATTATCCTTTATTTATTAGGCCTTATTGACTAATGTCAGCCTTTATTACATAGAAAACATATCCTACTAACTAGTGACCCATGGAGAGGGGTTAGGATTAGATCCTAACATGCCCTCCCTCTTCAAAAGAATCCTTGTCCTCAAGGCCGCAGGTGCGGAAATTGCTGGAGTATGGCAACTGGTTCCTAGGTCGCATCCTCTGCTGAGGTGTCCTTCCACTTGATCAACACTTCTTTGATAGTTCTTCCACCCAACTAACGTTCACAGTGATTGAGGATTTCTTCTGGTTGGATCCAAAGGGATCCCTTTTCATCTAACTCCATAAGGATGGGTTGGACCCTACAATTTTGTCCCACCACTTTCTTCAGACATGAAACATGGGGAACCAGATGGATTTTGGAAGTAGAAGGAAGGGCCAATTTGTAGGCCATTGAACCAATACACTTGATGATTTGGTAGGGCCCATAAAAATTGGGTGCCAACTTGTGATGTGCCTAGGAATTGAGAGACGTTTTCTTGTAAGGTTGGAGCCGGAGAAACACTTGATCACATTCTTGAAAAACCCTTTATGAACGATGTTGGTCTGCTTGTTGCTTCATGCAATTTTGGGCCATATGGAGGTTATCATTTAGGGTCGTGAGGGTGGCTGCGTGACCTTGCAACATTGTATCAATAAATTGGACCTTTGATGTGCCTGGAAGATAGGTTGTGATAGTAGGTGGGAATTGGCCATACATTGCTTCATATGGGGTCATTTTAGTGGTTGTATGATAGGAAGTATTGTACCACCATTCTATCGAGGGGAGCCATTTCACCCACTGATGTTGTTTGTCTGAAGAAAAACACCACAAGTAGGTTTCCAAACATTTTTGACCACTTATGTTTGGCCATCAGACTTGGGGTGATAGGTTGTGCTCCTGTTCAGCTGGGTTCCTTGCAATTTAAACAACTCTTGCCAAAATGTGCTGGTGAAAGTTTGGTCAGGATCATATATAATAGAGGTGGGCATGCCATGTGTTGGGCGCAGGCCCATTTTGGGGAAAAGGCTATTTTTGGAGAGAAAAGCACGAAGTGGGAAAAATCAAGTTGGAAGGAAAAACAACATGTGCAAGGGAAGCATGCAAGGGAAACCTAACTACATTAGGGTTAGGGTTTTTGTAATATATTGTAATGGCTGATAAGCCAAGAATATGCATAGGTAGTACCTAGGAGGTCTAGGGTGGAGGAAGAGTTTGGAGACCAAGAGAGTTCAGAGGTTGTAAAAAGATTGTAAGAGTTGAAACATTTTGTAAGATGGTGAGCTAGAGGAGAGTCGAGAAACTCAATCTCGAGGGTTAGATCGCAGGTTGAGGAGCCTGGTGTGACCTATTTAGCCTCACAGGGATCATGAAGCTTGTTGAGATTGTAAGATCAAAGACTGTAAGTGCGCATGACATGATATATTGTAGAGACATAATAAAAGAGCTTGAGAGCCAAATATTTTGTGGAAGTAGCCGAGGACGGGGTGAACCACAGTATAACATGTGTTATGTGACTGGATGTTATGCATCTCCTTTGTTGTTAATGATTAGATGTTAGATAAATGAATGAAGGAATTAGTTAGATATGATATTTCACATGCATGAGTAAGAGTGATAGATTAATCAAGATGAGTTGAATGTTAGACTAAAGAAATGAAGATCACAGGGTACAATCATAGATCCCTGCTCATTCTCAGGTTGCAAGAATATGAGTATTGTATCCACCCATAGAACTATCTTGGGTGAGATTATACAATGCACCCTGTGTACTACGCTACCTTCTGGTTTACCAGGGGGCCAATAGTTTTAGAGGGATTTTGTTGGAATCTTGTTCAAATATGAACCTAGGTCAACTTATGACACTAAAGTAAGATCATAGTAGATAAAGTAATAACCAACACCATGTAACTTGAAAATATGATTAAGGAAAACTTGTGCTACTAGTGCGGGTATAAAAGGAAGGGGTAATGCACAAAAATTAACATACTTAGAGAGGTGATCAAACACCACCATGATGAAATACTTGTTCCCAGATTTAGGAAGGCCCATTATAAAATCCATGAAGATTTATGTCCACATAGAAGCTAGAATGGGAATGGGTTGAAGGGTTCCTGGAGACTTGATAGTTTCACCTTTATTACGTTGGCACACCTCACATTTTGTGAGAAAGTGAAGGATATCCTTTTTCATTCCTACCCAGAAGAAAAGAATGACGAGCTTGAGCATATGTCTTTTGGAACCCCGAGTGACCTCCAATAGCTGATGAGTCAAATCATTTAATAGCCTCGACTTGAGTGTTGAAGAGGGTGATAGAACTAGCCGATCCTTATATCTGAGAATATTGTCCTACTAACTATAGCTGATGGGAGGATTAGGGTCCTCCTGAAGTCACTGAATTATCTTGGATATAGTCGAGTGTGTTAGCTGCTCTTGGCGTACTTTTTCAATCCAATCAGGGACTGATAAGGATAAAGAAAAGAGGGAGCCATCCTCATGTTTTCTTGACAATTCATTGACTACTATATTATCGTTGCCCTTTTGTATATGGTTTCATAATCATAACCCAATATTTTGGTTAGCCACTTATTTTGTTCTGGGGAGGATAGTGATTGCTCCAAAAAAAATTTCAAACAATGGTGATTTGTTTTGATTTGAAAATGATGTCCCAAGAGATATGGCCACCATGTGTGCACTGCATGGAGAATGGCCATCATTTCTTTTTCATATGTAGATCTACCCAGATTGCGGCCACTCAACGCTTGGCTAGTAAAGGCCAAAGGTCGACCATCTTGTGTGAGTACTGCGCCTATACCACAAAGGTGTTATTGAAGTCAGGAGCTACTAGGATAGGAGCAGTGCACATGGACCTCTTTAACTTTGTGAAGGCTTGATCAATAGCAGGTGTCCAATGAAATGCATTCTTCTTAAGGAGGTCGGTCAAGGGCTTAGCAATTTTACCATAGCGGTGGAAACATTTCTTGTAATATTTTGTAAGACCAAGAAAATACCTTAGGCATTTTAAGGTCCGGGTCATGTCCACTCCTGCATAGCTTGTATCTTTTTGGAGTCCAATTTTACCCATTCGTGACTGAAAATGTGTCCCAAGTATTCCACTTCGCTAGCTCCAAATGAACATTTGGTATTTTTTATAAACAATCTATTTTCCTGCAACAAGTGAAGGACTTTGTCCACATAAAAAAGGTATCTATCCCAAGTGCGGATATAAATGAGGATGTCATCAAAGAAAACCAAGACAAAATTCCAAAGTTAAGGTTTCAATATTTTATTCATGAGACTTTGAAAGGTGGATGGGACATTGTAAAGGCCAAAAGGCATGACCAAGAATTCATAATGTTCTTCATGAGTTCTAAAAGTAGTCTTAATAATATCTACCTCTTTCATCCAGATCTATGTTGGATTACTGAGAGGGGGGGGCGGGGCGGGGGGTGAATTAGTCATAGAGAAATTTAATCCCTTTTCACCATAAAATGAAAGGGTTATATCAATGTAGCATTATCATCCAATAGTTGTAGAGTAAATAAACAATGAATAAATGAGAAATGATACACATACATAGTACACCAGTGTTTTACATGGAAACCCAAAGCGGGAGAAAACCACATAATGCTTTTTCTTATATGTCTTTAAGAATTACATTCATTGGAAGCACCAGCTTCCTTTGTTTTCCAGCTGCAACTGGAAGGAGGCTCCAATCCCCTAGTTTATCAGGCTACAACATGAGGGAAGCTCCAACTCCCCAATTCTATGGCTACAACTAGAAGGAGGCTACAACCCCCCATGTTCTTCGACTACAATCATAAGGTGGCTACAACCACCAGTGCTTGCCCCGTCCAACCACCCTGACGTAGAAGTAGAATGATGGAACCATTGTCACACTATCACTATGAGATATACCACTGTACAATTGTGCCAACCTGTAACACTGACCTGCAACCAACCTGTACTATTTCCATGCAATCAACCTATACCTGAAATGAACATGTATCAACCAAAATACAACAGATACTTGACCTATAGTTCTGTAGCACACGTATGTACATGCCCTATCTGTTGTGCAACCCATTTGTGTACGCGACCAAACTGTTATGCAGCCTGCATATGCCTTCTGAAAACTAGGGTTTTCTTTCTTCTAAAAAATTATTATCCTCTGTAACTTCTTTCACATAGATCTGTAACATGTCACTGTATGTAGATTGTATCTGTACCCTGTTCATGCATCCTCATACATAACCTTTACTCAAAAAATCTATATCTCTCTCTAGTCATGTGCCATAAGTGTGTGTAATCATGAACACGTATAATAACCCTCACATGATATAGACTTCAAACCCTTTATGATATTCAGCCTCTCAATACATCAACCAATACAAGATATCAACCATGTATCACAAAAACCCTTAGCCATATGCCAAGAAATACAAGATGTTCCTCAACAAGAAGTATCAATGATAAATATACCAACACTGTATTTATGTAGATTTGACTTATATAGAATATCCCATGCAACCACTAGTCTCTCTAGGGAGAATCCTTAAATATCCATAACCATTTCTCATGCATACATCAAAATCCAACTATTCATAGAAATAAGACATACCTTTTGAACCAATGGATAGATCTAAGCACTGCATAAATTCCTCGGAGCTTGATCTCAGAATATAGAACCTCTACATCTTCATCTTCTCAAGTTTCCATGGCTTTACCCACATGTATGCACCCTAATACAATGCCAACCCATGTATGTATGTGCCCTAATACACTGTCAACCCGCGTACGCCTAAGAAATTAGGGTTTTTTAGTATTCGTTTTAATTATGAAACTTTCTCCATCAACCCTTCATACTACCTCAGACTTTCACAACTTCAGATGTATCAATGAGTACTTGCAATAAGCCTTACACAACAAAAGATATTCAATATGTTCAAGTGTGATTAAATGAGAGAGCCTTGCCTCTTATTTATACTTTCATGTAGCATCCCACTTTCCTTATTTTAGGGAGTTCTCCATTAAATTTATTATTTAAATAATTTATTTTAAAAACACTTTGACTCTTTGGGGCTTCTAGATGACTCATGAGGGTTCTCCAAATTCACATGGCCATAACTCTCTAACCGTGAGGAGTTATGTGGTGTTTCACATACCACCAGAAATGGCATGACATGTACCATCCATCTAGAGTAGTATTACCTGTACATATATTAAAACTCATACCATTATCCATAAAAAAAACTTGGGTCCATTACCCAAACCTTTGTGCTATTGGAATCCGCTACCAGACTTTATTCAAGGGTTGACATCAATGACAACCAACCCAATTAATCAACAATATAGTGATAGACACAATGAAGGTATAATTTGGTGAATACACAAGCACCTTGGATTTCATCCAACAAATTATCAATGACAGGAATGAGAAACTTATTTTAGGAATGAGAAACCACTGGTGAAGAACATGGGTTGGTACTAGGGAGAATTACCCACGTATCCAGTAATTCCTATACCATATTTTCTATTTCATTTTTTTGAGCAAATGGATATATCAATGGACGTACATTGGGGGGTTGACTTCCCGGAAGGAGAGGGATGTTATGATCATGCTCACCCATGGAAGGAGGTAAGGTCGTGGGAACCTCAAAGACCTTGGGGTACTTGTCCAAGATAATTTACAGGCTAGGAGGAATGACCTGAGAGGCTTGTTCAGTGACCTGGATGGCATTAAATTGAGAAATCACACCATGGTGTGCTTTATTCAACAATTTTTCCATCCTATGAGAGGTCATGATTTCAGGAGAACCCGCTTGGAGACCTCAGAGGGTATAGGAGTGAGCGTCTTGGGTGAAGCTCATATATAATTCTTGATAATCCATTATGATTGGCCCCCGAGTGTGAATCTATTCCACTCCTAATACAATATCACAACCACCCATGGAAATAGAGAACATGTGGGTTTTCATATGATAATCACCCATTTGGAGTTTGGCATTCTCCCAATGGCCCCCACACTTCATAGTACCACCATTAGCGATGAGGATTTGAAAATTAGAAATAAGGTGGACAAAGAAATGGATCTCATCAACAAGCCTGGGATGAATAAAATTATGGGTGCTACCACTATCAATCAATAGCACCACTGACCTATGTTTTATGTAGCCCTTGAGCTTCAATGTTTGTGGGGCCAAAATACCTGAGAGTGCATGAAGCGATATGACAGTTTCCTCTGGTTCCACGTGGGTTAATATTAGAGATTCATCATGATCACTTGGTTGAGCATCCTCTGGGTCATAAGCCTCATATGATAGGATGCCTTCATAGGGAGAGGAAGTTGATGCATCAATCTCGAAGAACTTTTTTTTCTCTACATTTATGCCCCGAGGAATAATTTTCATCACAATAGTAGAAAATTCCTTGCTTGCGACGTTCTTCTATTTCTTCCAGAGATACCTTTTGGACCTTCAATTTTTGTTTCAGAGTTGGGTGAGCCTTGGGGAGAGGACGATTGAGAACTGGAGCCTTCATGGGTGGGGCCTAAAGGATGGTCTCGACTTCCTTTGCTAATTGATAGGCCTGTAACCAGGTAATAGGATGATGCATGTTCACATGATCCCGGATGGATTCCTTTAAGCCACTGATAAAACATTCAAGGTAAAATGCATTAGATAAGCCCTCGGTCCTAATAACCAACTGTTAAAATGTAGTGATGAAATATGTGACTGATCTAGTTTGGCGCATCTTGGTGAGCCTACCCAAAAAATGTGATTCCCTATCAAAACATGCACAAACTGCTTTAGTGAACATGTTCCAAGTGGGTATTCTTGGATACCATTTCTTATGCCACTTCCACCACTATCATATTTCTTGATCCAGGTACAAAATCCATACATGGAGTCATCATCCCAAATATTATGGAGGGAGAAGTATTGTTCCATTTGAGAGACCCACCCTGTTGGGTTGGATCCATAAAATTTACACATGTCAACTTTGGGCACCTTATTCGAAGAGTGTGGAGAACCCCAAGGGGAGTGGGACGAATGAGTATGCTCATAATGGGAATGATGAGGGTCCTTTGTATTGGGCTCGAACTACTTTCCTTTTGTGAATTGCTACATGGATTCATGGATGGATACTTTGACTTTTGGTTGGAGGGACTCTTTGACTTCGACTCGTATGGTAGTGGTGATGGATTCTGTCGCAGCCGCACCCTCACTGGCACGTCCACTCTCACAAGATCTTCTACTTCTTCTCGGCCCGAAGAACTCCAAGGTTCTTCTATTTCCCTATCAGGAAATATAAATCCACAGATTCTTTTCTCCTGCACGATCCCCTTTCCTTGACTTATCTGAGGATCGAAACTTCGCGACTTCGCAAGTTCTTTGTTGATCACGGGAATCTCAATTTCCTGAGACCCGATGGATTTAGTCCACGCTGAATTTCTCTCACCTTGTCAGAACTTTTTTCCTTATCACGATTTCGCAACTTGCGATATTGAACCCTTCACTTTACCGACTCCCGACTCGTGATGTGCCGAAACTCCGACACACGCGTGAGCTGTCTCTTCGACTCCCCGTCACTTCAATCGGGATATCGGACTTCGAGGGATCGCAAATCTGGATGTCGATGGATCGACACTTCTCGCCGTGAAAACCCGATAACTTATGCCACCTGTCCTCCACTACCTTCTGTTGTGGCCCACGCGACCCTTCCGTCGGGATATCGTGGATCGCGATTTTAAGCTGTAAGAGTTTCCTGTTCTCAGGAACCCCGATTCTTCGAACTCCGACTCCTCGGGATCACCTGACACGTGTCCTCACTGATGGATGGTTCTAACCCTGTTGGGATATCGCGGATCGCGATATCGCAAGTCTTGTTGAAATCTTTTGGGGCTTCAACTCACGAATCCCTGACACACGATGTCACATGTAGATCCGATGGCTCCTATGGCATGGATCGACAGCTATACCCCTCTCCTTAGCTTGAATACCTTCCGCACCTGTGCTCCTAACTCCCCAACACTTCCATGAGATCCAACGGTCCACGGAACTTCGTGAAATATTTTCAAAGGATTTCGACCGTCTGTCCTTCCTTGGATGATTCCTGCACAATGAATCAAGTGCTTCTTTCACAAAGACTTGTTCGCTTGCTCGCCAACTTGCGACACTTCTACAATCTTTCAATAGCAGCTTCCCTGCACTTATCCTTCGGTGAATTTGAAGGCCTATACCTCCCGATCTTGTTCTCGACTTCTCAAGTCCTTCAGAGAACTTCTTGTGCGCACTCCTTGTGGCAAATATTCAACAATCATCTAAGTGTTGAAGTTGTTCGACTCTGCGCACACCTGCAACAATAGTCTTTCACCAACTTCTTCAGATTCACAAACCTGAAGCTTTTCCTTGGCCTGCGTACTCCTTGCACGACACTGTGATTAACTGCACCTTCGAGGAAATGAGAATCAAAGTTATCTCTAATTGAACCCTTCTGTCGACACACTCCTTGCGGACAATTCAACTGCACTCCTTGCAGGAATTCTCTGGCTCAAATTAGAGAAACAATTGAAACTAATTCCTTCTCCCCTTCTGACTTCAATTCAACCATGAAATCACATACACAACGTATAAAAGAAAATGTATGACATGAAATGAACATTCATGAGCATATTAACAATACACAAAGAAATAACACAAACCATGAATTTGAATCAAAGCTCTCTTCTATTAATTCAAATACCTGTACATGGGTGTTCTTCACACAATTCTCTGCTTGCTCTTCTCCTCAATGCTCTAGCTTTTGAATTCTCAATAATGTTACAATGTACAAGGAGGGTGTCTATATCTGTTTTCCCTCTTGGACTCTAAAGCTATCAAATCTCAAATTAAATTCCTATCTAACATCATTAACTATATTAAATTCCGACTATCTACTAAAGGACGAGAGCTTAAAGGCTCAAGGTCCATTACAATATACAAGTGCGCGTTCATAAATGGCTTCATTAAAGACTTGCACAATAATTCCAATGCATTTTCAAAATTTGTGCTGGCTGGTCCAGCTGTCTTCCGCTTCCGCGCTGTCTCGCTTGATGAGTTGGTGATGCTCCTGCATCATACTCCTCGGCTTGAAATATTTCATGGGCTTCTGTCCATGAGCTCTTGCGCGGTATGTCCATGCTTTTGTATTTCTTCTTCATTCTCCCAGCTGACATCTTCCACTGGGTGGTTCTTCCACTTGACCAGGTACTCATAGTATTCTTTCCTTCGGGTCTTCTTACCCACTCTCTTGTCCAGTATGCATTCCATCTATGGCTTTTCTGCAATTGGCAATTGTTTCATCCACTAGATGACTAGCTGCTCAGTTCTAGTTTCTGCTTCTCCAACCCTGTATGGATATAAATCTGCAACATTGAATATCAGAGATATTCCAATGCCATCCAATAACTCGATCTCATAAGCATTTTCTCCGAATTTTCTCAAGACCTTGCATGGTCTGATTTTCTTCATCTTCAGCTTGTTGTATGTTCCCCTTGGGAACCTTTCCTTCCTCAAATGTGCCAGAACTAGATCACCAACTTCAAACTGTAGTTGTCGCCGATGCTGATCTTCTCTACGCTTATACTCCTGGTTTGAATCTTGTAGTCGTTGCTTCACCCTGCTGTGAAGTTCCTTCATCGCCTCAACGAATGTTTTTGCACTTGCGCTGCTAGTAGTAGTCTGTTCTGAATCCCTTAGTTCATAAACTCCTCTTGGCTGCATTCCATACACAACCTTAAATGGAATTTTCCCTGTTCTTCGATTCACTGAATCGTTGTATGTGAACTCTGCCTGTGGCAATATGCTATCCCAGCTGCTATGGTGCTCTGTCACCAAGCTTCGCATCAAGTCTCCCAGACTTCTGTTGACCACTTCTGTCTGTCCATCTGTCTGAGGATGATAAGAAGAACTAAACATCAAGTTAGTCCCTAGCTTCCTTCATAAGGTCCTCCAAAAATTCCCTATGAATTTAGTATCCCTGTCCGAAACTATGCTCTTCGGAAATCCATGAAGTCGAATGACCTCCTTGAAAAATAGATTTGCGATGTGAGTCGCATCGCTAGTTTTCTGGCATGGAATGAAGTGTGCCATTTTAGAAAACCTGTCCATGACCACAAAGATTGAATCAACACCTCTTTGTGTCCTCAGCAACCCCAATACAAAATCCATGCTAATCGCCTCCCATGGCCTCTCGGGTATGGGAAATGGCTGATAAAAACCTGCATTCTACTTTCTCCCCTTCGAATGATGGAAAACCCGACATCTGTCAATGAACCTCTTGACATATGCTCACATTCCCGGCCAAAAATATGACTCATTTAGCTTCGCGAATGTTTTGTCATGGCCAAAATGTCCTGCTAATCCACCACTGTGTTTCTCTTTCAAAAAGTTCTCCCTCATGGAGCATTTCAGAATACACAGTTGATTGCCTCTGAACAACAATCCCTCCTGGGTCATATAATCTATCCAAGGGATTCTGTCTCTGAGAACTGGATTCTTAGCTGCTTCATACGCCTCTCCAAAATATGCATCTCCTGCGTACATGTCCTTGAGATTTTCAAAACCCATTGTTTCGACTCGGAATTCCTGCAGCAACAAACACTTCCTACTCAAAGCATAAGCCACTTTGTTAGCAGTTCCTGAAATGTGTTTAATCACAAATGTGAAGTTCTGCATATACTCTACCCATTTGGCATGTTTCTGATTCAACTTCTCTTGTTGAGTCACAAACTGCAATGCATGATTATCACTATAAAATACAAATTCCTTCGGGATCAAGTAATGCCTCCACTTCTTCAGCGCTTGTATGATAGCATAAAATTCTTTATCATACGTGGAGTACTTTAGTTTCGCCTCATCCAACTTCTCGCTGAAATATGCAACTAGTCTGTCGTCTTGACTCAAAACTGCTCCTATGGTAAATCCACTTGCATCACATTTCACCTGAAATGTCTTCAAGAAATCCGGTAACACCAACACTGGTTGTTCCGTGATCTTCTGCTTCAACAGATTGAAGCTCTTCTCAGCCTCTGCTGTCCAGTGAAAAGACTTATTCCGCTTCTTCACTGTGTCCATCATTGCTGCGCTAATTCCACTGAAATTTCTGATGAATTTTCGGTAGAAACTAGCCAAACCATGAAAACTTCTCACCTCGAAAATATTTCTCGGTGATGACCAATTCTTGATCACTTCCACTTTATCCGGGTCCATCCTCAACTCATTTGCGGATATAACAAAACCCAAATAAATGAGCTCTGTCTTCATAAATGAGGATTTCTTCATATTGATCAACAACTTCTCTTGCTGTAGCTTCCTCATCACTGTAGCCAAATGTTTCAGATGTTTAGCCTCTGTTTTACTGTAAATCAGTATGTCGTCCAAATATAAAATGACGAACTTCCCGATGAGTTCCCTCAGGACTTCATTCATCAACCTCATAAAGTTACTTGGTGCATTCGTCAAGCCAAACGACATGACTAGCCATTCATACAGTCCTTCATTGGTTTTGAAGGTTGTCTTCCACTCATCGCCTTCCCTCATGCGAATCTGGTGATATCCGCTTTTCAAATCAATCTTTGAAAAGTACTTTGCCCCGCTCAGGAAATCCATAAGATCATCCATTCTCGGCAAAGGAAACCTGTACCTGGTGGTTATTTTGTTGATCGCTCTTGAGTCGTTACACATTCTCCAACCTCCATCCTTCTTTGGACTGAGTATTGTCGGAACAACACATAGGCTTAAGCTTTCTCTGACTAATCCTTTGTCCAACAACTCCTGGACCTGCCTCTTAACCTCTTCATTTTCCTGCGTCATCAACCTATACACGGATTTGTTCGGCAAACTAGCTCCTGGTATGAGGTCTATATGGTGACTCACACTTCTCATCGGTGGAAATGAACGAGGTAATTCATCCACTATGATGTCAGCGAACTCTTCCAGCAGTTCCTGAATTTCATTAGGCAAATCATCCACTCTTGTGCTAGTCAGAACAATCCTCGGTTTCCTAACCACAAAGAATTGTGGATCTTCCTTCTTCTTCATCTATGTAAGAAGTTCCTTCCCACTCATGAGAAGTACTGTGTTGCTTACTTCCGGATTCACCTCCTTATCCTTTATTGGAAGCAACATATGGGTTCTCCCATTATTCTCCAGGGTATATGTGTTCATTCTCCCATCATGAACCACATTTCTGTCATATTGCCATGGTCTACCTAGAAATAGATGACATACATCCATGGGAATAACATCACATAAGATCTTATAATTATATCCACCTATCTTGAATTCAACCAAGCATTTTTTAGTAACAGTTACCTGGTGTCCCTTCTGTAGCCACGAAACTTTGTATGGACTCGGGTGATCAGTCGTCTCCAGCTCTAGTTTCTCTACCATCTCTGTAGATACGATATTATCCGTGCTACCACTGTCAACGATGAACTTTCATACCCTATCCTTGGTCTTGCAAGATGTTCTGAACAGTCTGGTCCTTTGGACTGAACTTTCCTGCGCCTCCTTCTCAGGTGTCAAAAGGACTTTATGAATTGCAAGCGATCTTCCACCTTCTGCGCCTTCTATCTCAACATCACGCTTCTGCGCTTCGGCGATGTGAGCTTCCCCAATGTCCTTCTTTTTCTTTGGACACTCAAATTACCTGTGCCCATTCTTCTCACATGCGAATCATGTGATTACTCCATCTCTTCCTCTTCCTCTGCCTCTAGTATGAGGAAAAGTGTTTGTGTCAGCATAATCTCCCTTCGGTTCATTATGCTGCCCTCTCTGTTCAACATATGGCCCTCTCTGTGAGGTCCCACCTCTTTCAACCTTACCCTGAGGTTTATTCCATTCCTCCTTGGGCTTCTGGTACATGTCCTGGGCAACTGCTTTGCCTCTGGGCTGGCTTTTTCCTCGACCTCGCTGACCTTGCTTATGGCTCAGCTTCTCTTCTGCTTTCAGAGCCATATGATAAGCATCCTCTACTGTTCGGATGGTTACCATGCTCAATTCATCCTGAATGTCGTATCTCAGACCATTTAGATATCTAGCAACCTTCTCATCATCGCTCTCCTGATGACCTGCTCTGATGTTTAGTTGATAGAATTCCTTAGTGTATTCTTTCATTGTCATCAACTTCTGTCTCAGGCTCTGCATCCTCCTAAACAGAGTAATTTGGTAGTCTCTTGGGATGAACTTTGCCTTCTTCTTTGCAATCATTTGATCCCAACTCTTTATCTTCTTCTTTCCCTTGCAGCATCTGTCAGCTTGTAGCTCGTCCCACCACAATGTTGCATGTCCCTTCAGGCGTGTGACAACATGATTGAATTTCTTATCCTCTTCGATATCCTCATAATCGAAGTAGGTGTCAAGAGCTCTAATACAGTCTAGAAGCTCCTCTGCATCCAGATTTCCCTCACAAACTGGAATGTCCATCTTTGCTTTTGCACCCATTCTGGCAATAGCTTTAATCAATCACTCAGTTGATGAATCTTCGACTGCAACTTCCCTCTCTCGTTCAACCTCGACTTCATCCTTGGAATCACTCAGATCCCCTGCACTAGCTGTGCATCTTTGCGCTGTCTCCATCTCCTCGAGTATTGCTCAAAGATCCCTCATTTGTCTCTCCATTTCTAGATTTCCTACCGTCCTGCCTCTTCTCCGCACATCCTTATCCTCTGGATCGGGTGATTGTCTTTCTCTCCTTGGCGGCATGGTGAATTCTCTTTCTCTCTGCTACAGAAAACAAAGAGTCTTCTCCGCTCTGATACCACTCCTGACGCAGCCACACCCTCATTGGCACGTCCACTCTCACAGGATATTCTACTTCTTCTCGGCCCGAAGAACTCCAAGGTTATTCTATTTCCCTGTCCGGAAATATAAACCCACAGATTCTTTTCTCCTGCGCGATCCCCTTTCCTTGACTTATCTGAGGATCGAAACTTCGCGACTTCACAAGTTCTTTGTTGATCACGGGAATCTTAATTTTGCGAGACCCGATGGCTTTAGTCCACGCTGACTTTCTCTCACCTTGTCGGAAATTTTGTCCTTATCGCAATTTTGCAACTTGCGATATCAAACCCTTCACTTTACCGACTCCCGACTCGCGATGTGCCGAAATTTCGACACACACGTGAGCTGTCTCTTCGAGTCCCCGTCACTTCAATCAGGATATCGGACTTCGGGGGATCGCAAATCCGGATGTTGATGGATTGGCACTTCTCGCCGTGAAAACCCGATAACTTATGCCACCTGTCCTCCACTACCTTCTGCTATGGCCCACGCGACCCTTCCATCGGGATATCATGGATCACGATTTTACGCTGTAAGAGTTTCCTGTTCTCAGGAACCTTGATTCTCCGAACTCTGACTCCTCGGGATCCCCTGACACACATCCTCACTGATGGACGGTTCTGACCCTGTCAGGATATCGCGGATCGCGATATCACAAGTGTTGTTGAAATCTTTTGGGGCTTCAACTTGCGAATCTCCGACACGCGATGTCACATGTAGATCCGACGGCTCCTATGGCATGGATCGACAGCTATACCCCTCTCCTGAGCTTGAATACCTTCCGCACCTGTGCTCCTAACTCCCCAACACTTCCGTGAGATCCAACGGTCCACGAAACTTCGTGAAATCTTTTCAAAGGATTTTGATCATCTGTCCTTCCTTGGATGATTCCTGCACAATGAATCAAGTGCTTCTTTCAGAAAGACTTGTTCACTTGCTCGCCAACCTGCGATGCTTCTGCAATATTTCAATAGAAGCTTCCCTGCACTTATCCTTCGGTGAATTCGAAGGCCTATACCTCCTGAGCTTGTTCTCGACTTCTCAAGTCCTTCAGAGAACTTATTGCGCGCACTCCTTGAGGAAAATATTCAAAAATCGTCTAAGTGTTGAAGTCGTTCGACTCTGCGCACACCTGCAGCAGTAGTCTTTCACTAACTTCTTTAGATTCGCAAACCTGAAGCTTTTCCTTGGCCTGCACACTCCTTGCATGACACTGTGCTTAACTGCACCTTTGAGGAAATGAGAATCAAAGTTATCTCTAATTGAACCCTTCTGTCGACGCACTCATTGTGGACAATTCAACTACACTCCTTGCAGGAATTCTCTGACTCAAATTAGAGAAACAATTGAAACTAATTCCTTCTCCCCTTCTGACTTCAATTCAACCATGAAATCACATACACAGCATATAAAAGCAAATGTATGACAGGAATTGAACATTCATGAGCATATTAACAATACACAGAGAAATAACACAAACCATGAATTTGAATCAAAGCTCTCTTCTATTAATTCAAATGCCTGTACATGGGTGTTCTTCACACAATTCTCTGCTTGCTCTTCTTCTGAATGCTCTATCTTCTGAATTCTCAATAATGTTACAATGTACAATGATGGTGTCTATATTCGTTTTCCCTCTTGGACTCTAAAGCTATCAAATCTCAAATTAAATTCCTATCTAACAACATTAACTATATTAAATGCCGACTATCTACTAAAGGACGAGAGCTTAAAGGCTCAAGGTCCATTACAATATACAAGTGTGCCTTCATAAATGGCTTCATTAAAGACTTGCACAACAATTCCAATGCGTTTTCAAAATTTGTGCTGGATGGTCCAGCTGTCTTTCGCTTCTGCGCTGGCTTGCTTGATGAGTTGGTGATGCTCCTGCATCAGATTCCATTTGCGTTTCTAAGTTAGACAACATAGTCTCCTAGTCTTCTTGGGTTTAAGCTCTAGTGGTTGGCATGATAGCGACTTAGGTAATGGATGAAGTGTTAGGATGGAAATCTGAGCCACAAAAAGTGAGATGTACTAAGGTGATTAGGACAAGGAGAGGATTCCAGTGGGATAGGTGTCAAATAAGGGTGTCTTAGAAAGGGGTGGGATCGCGGGAAAAAAAGGCTTAAAAGTGAAGGGTACCACTACTATTACAAAAAATTTCATCTACGAACAAATGAAACCTCCCTTGGATTATAGACCGCTATCCAAATACATAAACACTACAAATGGACACTAACATCCCTTTGAATTCACTTTAACCAATCAGAAAGAGAGAGGGAGAAATGGTTTGATGCACCTTGTTTCGAAGTTTGTCCTCATTGCTTCCAATCCAAGCTTGATATCCAAAATCCTTGGTGAAAATTGATACCTGCAATAGGAAACAAAGAGAAAACACTACCTCCTACTCTATAATACTAGGTCAAACAAATTCATCTACAAATATTGAAGGAACAGTAGACAAGCACATGCAAGAATACACATGCTTGAAGGAAATAGGCCAAGTATATTCAAATGAGAACCCAAACAAAATACTTATATACTATGATTGATGTAGCAACAACCTCTCCAAGCTCTCCTCATCCATCCCTTGCAAGATTATGATACTCTGACTGATTACTTCCAGACTAGACCAGAGGTTTGATATGCTTAGATCTAGATTCCTCTCTTCACCTTGGAAAGCCCTCAATATATAGGCTTGAGAGGCATAAAAACCATGAGAAAATGAGGGTTATGGTTGATGATATGGCTCCTTGAGGTTTGGATTAGATCTTAGGATGAGGCCCAAGCATGAGGGTCGAACAAAACTAACCCCATCTCAAAGAGTTGGCCCATATAATAAGGTGGGGGAGATCCCCCTTTTCTCTCAAAAAGAATGGCGCTCCCCTACAATGAGAGACAGAGTGCCATCCTAGAAGTGGAAATCCTCTATAGTGGTAGAGTGGGTTCCTTGTGACCACCCCTAGTATGGATAGGGGAGAACCACCCTTCATAAATGCTCAAAAAGGGGTTGAAATTTTCAAGGAAAAGTGTGTTTTGACCTAGAAATTATGGGTTTCCTCCTCCCATATTACTTATAGGTGTCATGAACAATTTTTTTAATGGTTTCAAGGGGTGGTGACACCTCAAAAATTGAATGCGACACTTGAGAAGGTGCATACGACCCTTGTGACAATGAATGCGGCACTTACTGAGGTGCATACGTCACTTTGCGACACTTAGAGTGAGATACCTAGTTGTGCACATTTGGTATGTAACAACTGTGATCAGAATGAAGAGAGGAATGAAGTGGACTAGGTTACAAATAAGGGTGTTGACGGGTTCCATATTAGTTTTTTATATATATTTTACTCATGCATAGTTATACACTGCCCTGAATACTTCTGTAGTGGCAGAATTCCCAAATTCTCAATAATAAAAAATGTTGGCAGGGAGTGTTTCTGTAGCAAAAAAATGTGAGAGGGGACAATTTGGAATGCAATAGGTCATTCGTTTTCATCCAAAGGGTTAGGGTTTGCAAGATGTCTACAACCAAGGGTTTTCCCTGTGCTATAACTCTCTTATATATGTGAAAGGTCCAACAGTAGTACTCGGCCCAATATCTCAGGGCACCAATTAAGGAGGCTAGACCGTTCCATTAGTTGTACTACCTGACTACCTAGGTACTAGAGAGTCTCTTCCCAAGTGTTTTTCTTAGTGACACTATAAAATTCAGGTGATCAATTGATTTATCTACGAAGGGCTTCAATATGCCTAGGCCAATTTGTACACAGGTGTTGTATGATGTGCTACCACTTGAAGAGGTACCAATAGGGGTTACAAGGGTGGCCAATAGATGTTCTCTTAAGAACCACTTTTATTTTCTGCCTGTATGACTCCCTGACCACAGGTTTATGCATGTAATGATAGATATTTGTAGCTTAAATACGTGGGAATATGTCTCTACCCTGAAAAAAAATCCCCACAAGTCTTTCCTGGGAAAGAGCTCTGATACCACTTGCAATATTACATATGTAATATAACATGCATAACATAAATGTTTAGCAAGCAATGATAGAAAAACAATGATATATCTAGAACAATATCGTAATAATACCAGAATAACACCAGAAAGAACACCTTTATTAATGGTAACAATGTTCACTTGCCTCTTCGAGGGGGAAACCTCCAGCAGAACAGATCTCTATTAAAATAATCTCCAAGAAAAAATATCCAATGCCTCCTACTCTTATTTATAATAATTCTACCTTCTAAGGAAACGTCTAGAGGAAGATATTTCTAGAAGCATAAGCTTCTATTAGGTCTTCTTACAATACTTATTCTCCTTTATTTATTAGGTCTTATTAACTAATGTCGGTCGTTATTACATAGAAAACATATCCTTCTAACTAATGACCCATGGAGAGGGGTTTGGATCAGATCCTAACAGAACCTATACAACCCAAGGAATTGGGATCCCCCTTCACTGGACATAGTCCCTTAGGCCTTCCCACTTCTCTCCAAGGATCCAACACAAGGTTGGCTAGGAATATCTATTGTTGGGGAGTCTAGGGATTCTAATTGTCCCAAGAAAAATGATAAAACAACCCATTTTTCAAGGGAAAATCACTCACACAAAAATATCCCTCTCTGCAGGGCTAACAACCTTATTCTTCATGCAACATGTGCTCCGGAAAGATTCTCACAACACCTATTATGGTTGCCTTCAAGATCCAATGTTTTCCACTCCCTTGTTGGTCCAAAAAATCCATGCAAAAACTACCCACAATGGCCACTCAAATTTCTCTTTTACCCATGAGAGTTGACTCACATTCCCCAAGGTTGATTGTACTTAGCCCCCATTCTCTCATAACTATGGGATGTAACTTTTCCCAGCAACCCCTCTTACATGTTTTTACTGATTGGGCACTCATACACTCAAAAGGAAATCGAATGTTCACTCAAAGTAATAATTTTAGGTAAGTGGGTTGGAACTAATACCCATGAATAATCCCCCCCAATTGGACCCTTCTCTTAGATATTCTTAGGCATTCCCCTCTATTGTGGAAACTTATCCCCCCAATTACTCTATCTGTGTCCACTCACAACCATCATCACTTTTATTTTATTATTACAATCATATACAATGTTTACAAATTACATATTCAGTCCTGTGGCCGTACATCATATTTAATTACACATCACTAAAAAAAGGATTATAAATGGGGATGTTAAAATTAGAAGGTCATTATAGAAGAACACAATACATAAAAAGAAGGGGAATAAATTGAGATCCGAAAGAAAAATACCATGGAGGGATTCCATCAATATTTAGGGGGGGATAATGCAGTGCAGGATATGGAACATGAAGACCAAGAAACAAACATTCAGTAATTTTTGGAACTACATGGGGAAAATCATCTGAGTATTATGTTATAAATACAACTAAGGAAACTTCATAAGGATATTTTAAAAGGAAAGGGAAAGGGAGGAAGATAGATCCACAATCCGACTACCTTATGAGAACTCGAGGTTAAATCCAACCAACTAAAAGTGCAGAAGAAAGTCATTTTGGAGGATTGTTATCGCGATTTCCTAGGGATAACTAAGGAGATGATGTCTTGAGGCCCTCAGGTTTCAAACAAGGAGTACCGAGAGGCATATGGATGACAACGTCCACTTGCATAGACAAAGGCCCACCTCACCACTACAGATCTCAGATTCATCATGAGGGTATCTACCACATCAACTTGCTTCCGAAAGACATTGGATCTTGCTCCATGAGGTACAAGCCAGGTATTATGGTGAGTATCATTTCAATATTTGAGGCATTTGAGTTTGTTTCATTTAAAACTGATTTTGATCATGTAACTTATGCTTGGAAATTATTCTCTTTTCCCTGTTTCACCTTGGTGGTTGACATTGCGCTCTAGTAAGTGGTCACCCTTAGGGATAGGTTTGCTACTAGGAGGTCCCCTTGACAGGTCATCGTACCATTCCCGACCATACTTTCCAATTTCCACACTTCATCCCCTCATCTCCTTATTTTTTGGGATTTTCGGGTGCATTGACCCAATAAGCGATTATCCCTCATTTCATAGGGAGAGGGGGTTGAAGGCTGAGAGGGAATGTTGCTGGAAAAAGATAAAAGCCATATTATGAACCTTCCAGATTCTCTCCCAAAGAGGTATTGAGAACAATGAAATGTTTCTTTTAAAAAATCAAAGACCTGCAAAAGCAACTTCACATTGTATAAATGTCCCACTTGTTGAGGTGTGTACACTCATGCAGTGTCCCTTTCTTTCCATGCATATGAAATTCTATGTACCTCTAGCTTCAATCGACTCTGTGGTACTTCCCCCCAATATAATCAATTAACCCATAGGGAGTACCCAATGTTTGGACCTTAATTAATTAATGGGAATAAATGGGATTGGAAAAAGGATGCATTGATAACAAAGGTGAAACACACCCTCTACAAAGGCACCCATAAATGAGACACTAATATCCCTTGTATGTCATGAACTCCATGCCCAAAAGTGTTTACCCCATCCATGTCACCTTTCTTAGGATCCGATCCTAACCCATGTCCATGGGTCATTAGTTAGTAGGATATGTTTTCTATTTAATAAAGGCTGACATTAGTTAATAAGGCCTAATAAATAAAGAATAATAAGTCAATGTAAGAAGACTTAATAGAAGCTTCCGCTACTATAAAGATCTTCCTCTAGAAATTTCCTTAGAAGGTAGAATTAATATAAATAAGAGTAGGAGGCATTGGATATTTTGTATTGAAGATTATTGTATTAGAGTTCTTCTCTACTGGAGGTTACCCTCTTGAAGAGGCAAGTGAACATTTCTATCGTAATAAAGTTGCTCTTCATGGTGATTATTTTGGTGTTCTTGTGATGTTTTTCTGGATATATCATTATTATTTTGTCATTGTTGGATATATATTTTATATTCTACATAATATATTGTATCAAGAATATTGCAACCTTCTCCATATGACTTAGAGAGGGGTCCACTTGGGAAACACTCCTTGACTTGAGGTATGATTCACCCAATAGGTCGCTTTGTCAACCCTCCCATACCTAAACTTGGAAAATTGCATAGGGTCTTTGAGCACTTGTTTAGTTTGATGAGGTGGTTTTTAACGCACATTCTTAGGTGTTTCTTTTATTGATTTGATTTACTTATTATGATGCATTTGAATTGAGATCCTTGGAGGGAGTATTCATTGTCTTTGCAGGACCTAGCTGGTGGACAGTTTCAGAAGAAAAAGCCTAGCATGGGATTCCTTAGGGCTTGAATCCCACATGTTGGATACCATGAACCACATATTGGGCAAAGAATTAAGATGAATGTTGCCTTTGGAGGCAAAAGAAGACACCGTGGAGGACCTCACCTAGCCCCTACTAGCCCAACATTTTTCTTTTTGAGGCCAAAATGTCACACTTGGAGGGCTTGATGTCACCTTAGGGATAGGGTTTTAGTGGTGTAGGTGTTGATGATTGACACTTGGAATTTTGGGAGAGGAGAAGCATCACCTTGATGGAGAATACCCTAGAGCTTAGGAGGAAGGCCTTGGAGGCCCAACAATTCATCTTCAAGCTCAACGTCCACCTAAAAGTGTCAAAACGTTACCCTAGAGAGGGATGACATCATATTAGGGTTTCTTTTTATGCAATTTTTTAATCTAAAATCAAATTACTTTTGTAAAGGGGAAAAACAAAGGGAGACATCTCCCTCGTTTTGTGGTTTACTGTTTTTATGTGGACAAAGTTTGTTTAGGAGGTTTGATATAAATAAATATCAACCTCCTTTCATTATATCATAGCATTCTCACAGAGAAAGAGTCCTTAGCTGAAATTTGTGCCCTATTTGAGAAATTTTACCTATATCTCTTTGCTAATATCTCTTGTGATGATTTGTCTTGGCTATTGGATGAAGAAGTAAGGTGATATCTTTCTTGGAGGGTATTTCTTGTTTTTATGGTGGAATTTTCTTGGTTAAAAGGAGTTTTTCTTGTTAATACTTGGACTAGGAAATGAATCTCTCTTGTTATTGCATCTTTTCTTGGTTGCAAGGTTAATTTGTTAACATTTTTGGGAGTACAAGGACATACAACCCCACTAATCCCATCATAATTTTCTTGGAATAATTTGTTGCACAAAGAAATACTAGGAAATGTAAAAGGGGTCACACCCTCCTAGGTTTTTCCTAGCTAGTCTTGCTTGCCTTGGGGAGTAAAAGGGCTTACACCCCCAAGGAAGTAGCACACTAGCTATTTCATTTAAAAGACTCCATAACCCTATAGTTAAAGGAGATAATATTTTTCATTGGATAAATAAAATTATTTCATTGGGATACATAAAATCACGAGATATTGAAATTGTTTAAATTAATTTTTTTTCTATATGCTTAAGGCTAGACAAGACCACTAGGGCATCTTGATTCTCCAAGGATTTATTTTTACTGTAATAAATTTATTCTACATCCATTAGGGATGCAACAAAACACCTCATAACTTTCAAATTTACTCATTTTCAAACAATCAAAATTTGCTAGAAAGCTACCAAATTAATCTACTAGTTGTTATGCTTCTTTTGGATGGTTTACTTGCAATTTTTGGTGGTTAGATTTTGTTGTTGTTGTAGAACTTGTTTTCTACATCCATAAGGCTGCAATAATATCTGTTCAATACTTGCATCTAACAACCTTTAATTGTTGCTAAAGTCGTGTGCTATCATACTTTAGTTACACTAGTAATTGCTAGTTAGTCTCTTGCATATTTACTCGGACTTTTAGTGACTTGTTTAGCAATTTTTCTTATCATTTCATTTCTGGTTTATATCATTATATACTTCTGATAATTAGGACATCAAGATGAATTTGCTTGTACTTCATATTATTGGGCTTGTATCTTGTGTTTTCTTGTGTCTCGAGCATGCATAACAACCTTTAACAACTATTCAAGCACCTGGAAACCCTTGAACATTTTTGAGACTTGTTTCCAAGCCATCCTCCACTTAGTAGTTTGACCTATAGGGGTTTCACTTCCATAAATTCATTTTCCATCTCATTTCCCGCTAGGGTCACCTAGGATTCCCTCCTTGTGTTGGATTTCTCCTTCACTTAATCAAGGGGAGGGTTTATCTAAGGTGACAATGGGTAGACTCTCCCATAGTTATCACCATCTCATGGATTGGGTTGGGATTTTCCCAACCTACAATTTGTGTGATAACAAGGATAAAAATAGAGGATGAAAATCATCAAAGCATAAATTCGAGGAAATAAGAGTTCTTTTAGTGGACTCTAGGAAAGAGATAGGCATACCAGAAAAACATTTACATTCCCAACCAAAGGCTTAATATGAAAATAATTTCATGGAACATTAGATGTCTTAATTTCCCATCCAAGCACATGACTATAAGGAAAATGAGTACTCAAGAAAAACCCAACATTTGTTGGTTGTGGAGCCTGATTATCTTCCAGATTCAGAGGTCTTTGTTTTCAGTCATGTTTATACCTTAGAAGAATGTACACTCTTTCATGCGGGGGAGTGTAGAGGGGGGTTACCTCCTCTGCTGGGTCCGGGGGTTCGGGGGAAAAGCCCCCGAAGGAAAAATTGCCTTCTAAATGTATATTGTAATGTCATCATAAATCTAGACCGTTCATTATAAGGTCGTAAATCTAACGGTAGAAATTATGTTAGGGTTTTTTGACCTAGAAGGCAACCATCTTTTATGAGGGAAATGTATTGCGGCTAAGTATGATAACAAATATTGTATTCTGAGATAGGAGACTGTGAGAAAATGAAGAGGAAGTTACAGTGGGTTTGTTGTAGGTTGTATCCCTTCATTTGCTGGATAATAATAAAGGAAGGACCTGGAAATTTCTCCAGTGGACGTAGCCCACACTGGGTGAACCACGTATATCTGTGTCTCTATTGTATTGTGTATATTCTGTATTTTATTTCCGCATTTGTTTTATTTTATTGCTTCACGATCCTGTTTTTCTAACAACTGGTATCAGAGGGAAAGGTAACTTGGAAGAAAGGAGGGTTCCTCATTCGAGTGGGAGCAAGGGCGGAAGATGAAAAGTTTAGGGTTGATAAATTTAATGGCCAAAACTACCAGTTATGGAAGATGCAGATGGAAGATTATTTATATCAGAAGGATCTATTCCTACCATTGGGCAGAGTAGAAAAGAAGCTGACAACCATGAAGGATGAAGAATGAGAGATTCTTGACAGAAAGGCTCTAGGAACAATACGGTTGAGCCTGGCAGCATCGGTGGCTTTCAATATTTCGAAAGAAAATACAAAGAAGGCTCTGATGGATGCATTGGCTAAATTGTATGAAAAACCCTTGGCGTCCAATAAGGTATTTCTATTGAAGAGATGATTTAATATGAAGATGTCAGAAGGTGGGTCTATTGCATATCATTTAAATGATTTTAATACGGTTACTAATCAACTAAGTTCTGTAAAAGTGGACTTTGATGATGAGGTCAAGGCTCTTGTAATCTTGTGATCATTGGCAGAAAGCTGGAACGACTTGTTCATGGTTGTAAGTAACTCTGTCTCTGGTTCAAATACTTTAAAATTTGATGATGTTGTTGGTGTTATCCTTAGTGAGGAAATGGGACGGAAAAACACAGGTGAGACATCAGGTAATGCGTTGATCATGGAGAATAGGGGAAGACAAAAGGATAGAGGAAAGGGCCCAAGGAACCATTAGAATTCTAGGAAGGGAAGATCCAAATACAGACTTGGAAATATAGAGTGATGGAATTATGGGAAGAAAGGACATCTGAAGAAAAACTGCAGAGCTCCAAAGAAACAAAGAGATGGACAACATGAGAGAAATCAGGAAGCAAATGTAACAGGTGATGTGTTACAATATGCTTTGATTCTTTCTGTAGATAATATTTCTTAGTCTTGGGTAGTAGATTCAGGGGCTTCATTTCATGCCACACCCCATAGGAAACATTTTCTAGATTATGTTCAAGGTGATTTTGGACAGGTTCATTTGGGTG
>ML786815.1:66761-81671 GCA_009831015.1 Picea engelmannii | reverse complement strand
GTAGAGGCCATAGAAACATTAGCTATTCCTAGAAATGTTAAAGAGATTCAATCTTTTTTAGGAAAAATTAATTTTTTGAGAAGATTCGTTCCTAATTTTGCTGAAATTGTTAAACTGATAACAGATATGCTCAGGAAGAACAACGAAGTTAAGTGGACATCAGAAGCAAGGGCATCCTTTGCTCACATTAAAAAAGTTATAAGTGAAGCTCTGGTACTTGCAAGTCCAGATTATCTTAAGGAATTCTTCATTTTTTCATTTGCCTCAGAACATACACTGGCTGCTGTTCTCCTCCAAAAGAATGAAGAGGTTTTTGAGCAACCCATCGCTTTTTTAAGTAAGAGCCTCCGAGACGCCGAGCTTAAATACAAAATAATGGAAAATCAAGCTTATGAAATGGTTAAAGCACTGAAGGCTTTTAGAACGTATGTATTACATTCCAAAATCATTGCATATGTACCTACCAGCGTTGTAAAGGAGATCTTAGTACAAGCAGACAGTGACGGTAAGAGGGGTAGATGGCTTGCAAAAATTTAGGAATTTGACTTGGAGGTCAAGCCAACTAAATTAGTTAAAGGACAGGGTTTAGCTAGATTGTTAGCTGAATCTAATTTTCGGGCTCTTGGGATGAACAATGCTCAAGAGGTAGAAGGTTGGATAGATATGAATGAAATCGATGATCAAATAATTGAAAAAAAGATTGAAGACAAATTCATTTCATCTGATTGGTATAAAGATATAGCAACATATCTTTTAACTTTGAAATGTCCAGATGAATTGTCATCTTCCAAAGCTAGAACATTGAAATTGCATACAGTTAAATATTGCATTTATGAGAAAAAGTTATACTGGAAAGACCCACTTGGTTTCCTCTTAGTTTGGTTGGTAGAATCAGAGACAGAGGAAGTTATCATTCAGTTTCATGAAGGGGTCTATGGAGGACATCATGCTTGGAGAGCAACAACATACAAAATTTTAAGGGCTGGTTATTATTGGTCCAAGTTGTTCCCTGATGTAAATGCTAAGGTAAGGGCTTGTAACCCTTGTCAATTTTTCACTAGGAAACAAAAGTTACCTACTATGCCGTTAGTTCTAGTCAAAACATAAGCACTTTTCCAGCAATGGGGGCTTGATTTCATAGGTGAGATAAATCCACATTCAAGTGCCCAACATAGGTGGATTCTCACTGCCACAGATTATTTCACCAAGTGGGTGGAGGCAATTCCTACCAGGAAAGCCACTGACTCAGTGGTTATAGAATTTTTGGAAGAAAACATATTAGCAAGATTTGGTTGTCCGCGAAAAATAGTAACAGATAATGCACAAGCTTTCAAATCAATGGAAATGATCAGTTTTTGTCAAAAATAAAACATTGTGCTGGGACATTCTACAACATATTATCCATAAGGAAACGGTTTGGCTGAATCTTCTAATAAGAGTTTGATCATCATAATTAAGAAAATCTTAAAGGAAAATAAAAGATCTTGGCACTTACATTTAAAGTATGCTTTATGGGAAAATCGAATAGGAACGAAGAAATCTATTGGTACCTCACCATTTCAAATGTTTATGGTACAGACGTGGTATTACCCATAAACTTAGCACTTCCTGTAATGAAGCTGTGGCAGGATGAGAAGGAAGAGCCAAATCCTCTCACCAGAAGAATAAACCAATTAATTGAAGTCCAACAGCACAGGGATGTAATAGATGAAAAGCTACAGAGGTACCAGGATAATATGAAGCTGCTATTTGATCGAAAGGCCAAGAACAAAAACTTTCTTCCAGGAGATCTAGTCCCAAGGTGGGATGCTCGAAAGGAAGATTTGGGTAAAAACGGTAAATTTGATCACATCTGGTATGGACCCTTTAAAATATCATCTTCTGAAGGTAACAACTCTTTTCTACTGGAAAATCTAGATGGTAAGATCCTAAATGCTCCTGTTAATGCACGTTTCTTAAAGCATTACATGGAATAGATTGCAAAAAAATAAAAAAATCTTGTATATATATATATAAATAAATAAAAATTAAAATAAAATAAAATAAATGTGTACATACAAGTTTCTTTCTCAAATTGTTAAAAAATAAAAAATTAATATGTCAAAAATAAAAATTTGTAAAATCTTAAAAATATAAAGAAAAATAATTTTGTCTATGAGATAGTTTCTGCCTAAGCAGTCGGCCAGGAGCCTGTCTAGTCTTTGTATCTTCGAAAACATAAGACTGAATGCCCTGCTTTCCTATGCAGTTATATCTCAAGTCTGTGAACACATACCTGCTGCATGTTTTGTACTTGATTGCGACAAACTAATATAAGAGTATTGATATTGAGCCATGTGCTTGAAAGTTGAAGAGATTTTGTAATTAAATTGGAAATTTATCAAATGATTGAATTCAGATAGGTCAATATTCATCTTTTTCTCTCTGACTAAAAATGGTTAAGTTTGAGATTAAATCTGTATATCTTAAGTTGTTTAAGAGTTTGTCTGAAATTTTTAGCTTGCTCAAAAGAAAATCCCTTGAAAATGTCTTCCCTTTTTCTCTACTGATTTAGGAAGTTTTGAAGGATGAGAAAAATTGACCTAGAATAATCAAAACAAGTTGAAAAACCTTGATTATAAAATTTTACAAAGATCACCAACCCTGATATATTAAGTATCACTGATTGCCCTCGCTTCGTAATTCTGAGATAAATATAAGACAGATGGCGAAAGGAAATTCATAATTGATTGCCCCCATCTAGTCCTACATAAGATGAAAGGAAATTCATTTAAATGATTGCCCTCGTCTGAAAATATAAAATAGATAACTTCACCGGGGTACTGAACAGGCCTGCTGGCAGTGAAGCAATTTTTATCCACAAATTTGGTCATTGTGAAGGTTTCATGATGATGTCATGATGATAGAAAATCAATCTCTTTACCAAGAATACTTTCCTGAGAAAAGTTACAGTTGTCTTCTTCTAGAACTCACATTTTGAAACATGTTCACAGGCTACTTATATATTCACCTGCGGGAATGCCTGTTTCCCGCGGGATACCTTAAGCTGGGTTGCAAACTTCTCGCACTGTACTCATGGTTAGGGTGCGAACATGCTCTTAAAAGGAAAAAAGATAAAGATCTCTAACCTTCTAGAAGGAAATCTTCTAGAAGGGTGAGTTGGCTTTCGAGTGGTTATTCAAGTACTGTCATTCCAGATATCTTGGGATCATTCCCTATCCAAGTAACTAATCTATCTCTTCCTATATATTGAGGAGATTGCTCATGGAAAGGGTTAAGTTAAGAAGTTCAGTTAACAACAAGTTAGCAAGAGTTTGATTAGAGAATTAGTGTAAGACTGTATGGAGGACTGATGCTACAACAACAAGAGACAACAACAAGGTCATCATATGTGGTTGATTTTCTTCATGCATGAGCAAGTGTGTGTGTCAGAGCTAGAAGCCATCGAAAGGAGACCTACGACATCAAGGCTCAGGTTGTAAGTTTCACTTTCAATTAATGCAATACAGTAATATGTCCCTTTCCCATAAAGATGATGTCACTTTATTACATAACTCCTTGATCATATGTATAGACTAGTCATTGAGTATCTTAACTTGTCTTTACTTCGATTGGTTCGTTTTGTTGTGATTTGGATGGGACAAGAGCATTGAAGCAAAGCTTGGAACAACAGAGATCTAAGGAAAGCATTCATAAGGTATGTCAATAGCCCTTATCTCTTAGTTCATTCAATAAGCTATATCTAGGGAAAGTGTATTATTCTGTCCTGTTTTGTTCTAGATACCAGGTGGATCTAGGGAGATTGGTTTGTGTCTGCACTTATGGATTTATCCAATAACAAAATTGGCGACTCCACTGGGGATATTTTCCCTTTATTTATGGTTTTTGGATTTTCTGTGGCCATTTGCTCTGTTTGCATTTTTCTTTTGATTTGTCTGTCTCTGAGTCCTCAAGATACCCTGAGAGACCTTCTGGGTCTATAAGCCAATTTGATCTTTGCTTGTTCTTTCAAATTTTTCATTAGTTTCAGGGATTCTCGTACTATGTCCATTAGCAGCCTGCGAGAACCTTGACTGTTCGCACTCTACATATACATTTCAGTGCGGATAGTTCGCATGCTGCATCAAAGTGGCCTGCGAGAACCATAGTTTCTCGCACTCTGTTCCACACTGGCCTGCAAACAGTTTTTTGAAATTTTTGAATTTAAATTTTGACTCTATCAATAGCTCATATATGTTGATTTAGACCTCTTTGGCTAGTTGAATCAATGACTTACATATCTTTTGCTACAATTGGCTTGCTGGAACTGATCTAGGTTTTCTAGGTGTTTTCTTGCCTTTGAAGCTTGACTTTCATTTCTTAGCTCTTGTTGGCATTTTCATTCTCTATGACTTCTGGATTTGAGTGTATCTGACTGGCTGAGATCCAGGGACTGGTTGAGAGTTGAGTGTTTTGTGTTTCTCTCGTACTTGTTGGTTCGAAATGACAACTTTTTCATTTACATTGAGAAGCTCCTTGGTTTGCTTTTGTTTTTTCTTTCATTGAAAGTATTGGCTTGGGTTGTTTGTTTGAGTCTTTATAATTTGGTTTTCTTTTCTCATTATTCGGAGTTCTTCTTGGAAAGTGAATTGCATGTTTTCTTTCAAGTTTTGTTTTTTCTTTCTGCGAGAACATTGAAAATCAAAGTTTTAAGAGTATTGAAGTTTTGAAAAAGACATATTGAAATTGTTCCTTGATACATGATTGTTTGCATTGGCATCTGAAAGGAAATCAAGCATTGCATTTGCATTGTAGTATTGAGATTGATTCGGAAATTTTTCTCTCTCTCCTATAACTAGGATTCATCGAACGAAACGAATTCTATTTCATCATATCCTTGCATTATTTGGGTCAGAGTCATACATCATGAGTTTCATTTCCATTGCCTTTGAGTAAACAACAGCCTGTAAAAACATTGCGTAATATTAAAATTGATCTAGTAACTCTTTTCTAGGGCTCTTTTACACCAACATTTAGCTAGGCTAGTGATTTGGAGTAGGAAGAGAGACACACTCTCCAAAAGCTCAAAACCACACAATAGCATCTTGAGTTAGGGAGTGTAAAATTCCATTGGCAACATATTGTCCTGGGAAGCCCTTCTAACACAAGGGTCAAGCATTAGGTCACATTGGTGTTGGTAGAGTTACTAACCCTGCTTTGTTGGCATCAGTGTAGAAATTGCACGTATTACGGGGGTCACTTTGAGGTATACCCACAATTATGAGTGGAAGCCTTTGAGTTGATTTCGGGCTAGATACCCTGCCTTTGCATGTGGATCGGACTGACGACTGTTTCCCCAGGCTGTACTATCGTTTGTGGTGACTTTAGTGGCTTATCTCTCTAGGTTCTTACCCAAGGTGACTGTGGAGGGGAAAGTCTTCACGGTACCTGGAATTGACGTTGATCAAACTCACTCAGGCTCCTTGGAGAGTATACCCACGATTATGTGTGGGAGCTTGCACCAGGGCGTAAGTCTGTTAAGAAGGTCGTCAATGTAAATTTTCCATCCTAGCCCCGCCCCTTCTCGTCTCGTTGTCCCGACGTTGGATTTCATCACCAACTAGTGGCTTCGGTATTATAAGGTATTGTTTGCTTGGTGATTGCTTCTAGATTTTTTTTACTAGGGTGTGTTGTTTGTTCCTCGAAGTTGACCTTAGGATTTTCGTTGGGGAGTTGGTTACTTGTTTACAATTGCTCCCCTGCGACGTTCACGTAGGATGCAAGGTTTGTCTCCGGAACATCCGGAAGCTTCACAACCTTTGCATACAACAACATCTGAGGGTACCCCTGAGGACTCTCCTCGTCCGGGTGAAATTCCCCTTGTTACTCTACCACATGTGGACATCAGTGACGTCCCAGAAGTTTTTACACCACCTCCACAAGTAGAACCCATTGATCCTCTTGCGGAATTTCGAATTACCAATACTATAGAGGATTATCGCATTTGTCGTGGTGAACGACCTTTAGGACGATTTCATCTTTCTGAAGAAACTCTTGTTACATCTTCTGAATCAATCGCTGGGCCTTCTCACGGTGTAGTAGGCCAAGATCCTTTTTGGTCAGGTGATTTCCGACGAGTCTTGTTTGGTACTGAATCCCCTGTCTACGAAATCATCAACCCTCCTGTGTCTCCTGAACCAGAGACTACACCAGAGACTACAACTTATCGTTTTATTCTCCCTCCCGAGATGGCCCATATCGCTATTACTTCGAGTGTCCAAACCGGAATTACTGCAACTACTCTTCCTCCTATTAATACCCAGATAACTCCTGAGGCTAATCCGAATTTACCTCCTGGTTACCATGCGTTGAATCCATCGTTGAATGTTTCCCATCCAACACCTCCGCAAACTCCAGCTGATTCTCCAAATGGTCCTCTGTTTCTTGGGCATCCTATTCCCAGTTTCATCCCGACACTCCCTCCATTTCCTCCTGGAAATCCTAATAATAGTAGCATTATCCCGACTGTTGCACCAAACTTGCACAATCCTGTTAGTGGTCAGGGTAGTACGTTTCCTTTTCCTTTTCCTGGACATAACACAGTTACTACGCAACCTACGGTTGGTACACAACTTCCGGGTGGAACTGTCCCTTTGATAGAGGGACCAACCTCACCTTTAGGACAAAAAATACCTGCTGCATTGGCCCAGTATTGGAATCAACTTATGAAAAAATTTCCTCAAAATGCTGGGGGGCAACAAGCTGTCCCTACTATAGGCCAACCATATCCAGGTGTGACTAATCCTATTTGGGGTTCGGGACAGACTACTCAACCTCAAGTCACTACTCAAACTCAACGTCAAAATCCTTGGGGTTACTATCCGATTCAACCACCATCAAACCAACCAGGATCTTCCCTCTGGGGGCAGACTGCATACAGTCCCACTGGTCTACCGACAGGGCTTCTGCCCCAAAGTCATCAGTATCCACAAGTGAATCAACAATTGCCTTTTCTTGCTACTTTGGACCTGCCAGATTTGTCTAGGATTCTCAATGATCTTATTTGTCACTCTCCCCAATGGCCTGCTATTCCTGCAAAGCTTCCATCGGACATTCCAAAATTCGATGGGAAGGTGGGAGAGGACCCAAATAATCATTTCATGACTTTCCACTTGTGGTGTTCGTCCAACTCGTTGATGGATGACTCCATTAGACTGCATCTTTTTCAACGAACTCTTACGGGTGCTGCTGCGAAGTGGTACATTGAATTACCACGAGGTTTCTTTTCTGATTTCAACACCCTTGCAATGGATTTTCTAACACACTACCAGTTACCGATTCGTTACGATACTGGAACTGAGATTTTAACCTCCTTCAAACAAAGCTCGGGCACTCATATATCTGATCATATTCATGAGTGGCGACGTCTCATTAAACTTGAGCTTCCTGATCAGTTACTGGCCGAGTGGTTTACAAAGTCTTTTGTAAAAAAAATCGATAAAGACATTTCTATGGGCGGTGTTGTCACAGAAGAGCAGGCTATTAGTCGTGCTTAGTATCTAGATCTCGTTTATTCACAAACGAGAACCTTGTATGATTTAATACCTGATTTACCTCGTCCTGGTACTTCTACTACTTCTACTGCTCCAGTTGCCTCGCATGCAGCTGATGGTGTGATTGGTTCCACTCATAGCCACTCACATTCCGTTTTAACTACAACCCCGAAATCCAATTCTTCTAATGTGCAAAGTGCTCCGTCTCCTGCTCCTCCCACCGGTAAAACTTCTGAAGTGAACGCTGTTCAATCTACGTTGGCCGGTAAGTATAAGTCTAGGAAAGGGAGAGGCAAGAATAAGGAGGGTAAAAACAATAATCCAAATGAGCAAACCAAATCACCTCCTGTTGATGACCGGGATAAGTGCAAACCACGCTACCCTTGCCTTATCTATGGTGATGTTCACTACACGAAGGATTGTCCGAGACGTGCCGAGGTTAACAAGTTCCTTCAAGGAGCACCGAAGCCCTCTACACCGGCTGTCTTATCTCAACCCTTCCCGTCTCAACAATAGGCTTAGTTGGTCATCGACGACCAACCCTCTACTTCTACATCATCTTATGTTTTGATGTGCACCGATGATTCCACGAAAAACAATGTTGCACTTACCACTAGAGCTAAAGACTATACTCCTTCTAAGGAGAAGGTTGACGACTTACCTCCCAATTTGGTACAACCTTCTCCCCCAAACCCACCTATGAACGGTCCTCTTCATCTCGAACGACCGAGTCTTGATACAGTTTTACGACCTCCGAAAGGTGTCGTTAAGAAGTCGGCATTCAATCCTCATGCTTGGGCAGCCCATAACTATAGCATTGTCGAAGATCTGGCCCAAGCACTCTCAGCGATGTCTGCCCTGGAAGTCCTTCAGTCTTGTCCTGCGCAACGAAGGGCGCTGTTGAAAGCTATAGGTGGCATTGATCCAACAGATACGAATCTGATAGTCTTTAACTTGGATAATCACATTCCAAGGTTACCCCCACAGCTTGCATTTCAAATACAAGTTGTGGTCTCCGACAAGAGTATTTGTCAGACTGTTATTGATGAGGGTGCCTCTACGTGCGTAATGTCTTTTTTTTGTTGGAAAGCCATTGGCTCTCCCCTGTTAAACGAATCACAAAACACTTTGCGAGCCTTCAATGGCTCGGGATTTAAGCCTTATGGTGTTCTACCGTTGTTGCCTGTCACTATGGAAGGTAAGACCGTTCATGTGGAAGTGGAAGTTTTCGATACTCCCTAGATTATAATCTTCTACTTGGTCGAAGCTGGGTCAATTCTATGCGTGCTGTCGTGTCAACCCTTTTCCATGTCGTACGATTCCCTCACCAAGGAAAAGTGGTTACGGTCGATCAACTTGCCTTTTTTAATGATGATACTCACATTGGCAACGTGCCTTTCATCGCTAAAACCCCACCGGGTTATGAGAATGTCGGGGTCGGTTTTTTAAAAGACTCTTCGCTAATGGGTACTTTCCCCATACCACCACCACCCGATCTTCCACGCCCATTTATTGCTTCTATTAATATGATCTCTACCATACCTCATGAAATTTCGGTGTCTGTTGACCCTTGGATAGTCATTGATCCTGGAGATCATGTTCGTTTCAGCGACGTTATGCCGTTAAGTCCGGTTGAGTCCGCTTATCAAGCCATTCAATCGACAACCCCTATTACTTCTTCTTTTGACGAGTTGTCTCCTGATCCTTTCCGTGCCATCTTTCCCACTGACGAGATGATCATGTCCGTCATGGAAGACACCCCTTGGGATGATGGACATCATCGTTCCATCTTATTTTTGGAACAACAAACTCTTGAGAATTATCAGCGGATCTCGACTCCATCGACCGTTGTTGTTACCTCCATGGTTTCCCAATCTACACGAGATGTGTTTGCAGAAGGGAACCTCAGTAACATTTCACCCACGATACCCATAGATATTTCAGTGAAACCTGGGATAGTCGAAAATGTTCATATTGGAGCTTCGTGTTCTCCCGAAGAAATTGTCACTTATACTTTCTTGTTTAAAGAATTTCGTGATATCTTTGCGTGGAGTTACGAAGAGATGTTGGGTATTGACCCTGCTATCATTGTTCATGAGATTAAGACATACCCCGGAGCTAAACCAGTCTGGAAGCGCCTCCATCCTGTCCATCCACGTAAAGCGGCAACCATTAAACTCGAAGTTGAAAAGCTTCTTAAAGCTGGTTTCATTTACCCCGTGGCATTGACAGAATGGGTTTCCAAACCCGTACTGATTGATAAAAAGGGTGGTAGTATACGCGTTTGTATTGATTACCGGGATATCAACAAAGCTTGTCCAAAGGACAATTTTCCAACCCCTTTCGTTGACCAAATCGTCGATGACTGTGCCGGCAGTGAAATTTTTTCCCTTATGGATGGATTTTCCGGCTATAATCAAATCAATATCGCGCCTGAGGACCAACATAAAATGACTTTTATTTGTCCTTGGGGTACTTTTTCTTACCGAAAACTCCCCTTCGGTCTGAAGAACATAGGTGCTACGTTCCAACGTGCTATGTCTTACGCATTTCACGATATCAAGCATATTGTTCAACCTTATTTGGACGATTTTCCGGCTCACTCTTTACGTCGAGTCGATCACCCTACTCATCTCCGAGCAATTTTTGTTCGTTGTCGCTTCTATCGCATTCACTTGAATCCTCATAAATGTGTCTTTTGTGTAGAATTCGATCGTCTCCTCGATTTCATTGTTTCACGCCATGGGATCCGGGTAGATCCTATCAAGGTCGAGGCGATTATTAATCTCCCTCCTCCTTCTTCTTTGCGTCAGTTACAAAGTTTGCAGGGGAAAGAAAACTTTCTTCATCGTTTCATCCCGAATTATGCCGAGATTACTCGAGGTTTCACACGTCTTCTAAAGAAAGGTTCAGAGTTTGTCTGGGATAAAGTTGCTAACAACGCTTTTGAAGCTTTAAAGTTGTCCCTTACCAAAGCTCCTCTCCTTTTCCCTCTGGATTATAGTAGAGATTACTTTCTTTATCTAGCTGCGTCCGAGTATACTATTGGCATGGTCCTCGTTCAAGAGGATGATAACCAGATGAACATGTTATCTATTACTTGAGTAGAAGTTTATCATCCACGGAAATCAAGTACCAACATGTTGAGAAGCTGGCCTTGGCTGTTGTTCAAGCAGTCCAACGTTTCCGTCATTATATTCTCGCCAGGAAAACTATAGTGATTTCGCATTGTAACCCCATGCAACACATATTGACACGTCAATTGCTGGGGGGCAAGTACTCCAAGTGGATTGTTATTCTCTAGGAGTTCGATTTGGAATTCGATCGCGCCACATCGAAGAAATATCTAGTTTTCACTGAGTTAATTTGTGATTTTCCCCACACTACCACGGAAAAGGTAGCAATCGATTCGTTACCTGACGAGTCACTTTTCCTTATCAGTACCGACGATCTTTGGTACGGAGATATCATTATCTATCTCCAAACTCAAACTTTCCGGCCTAATTTGTCCAGTAATGAACGACGTCGTATTCGTTATCAAGCACGTCATTATATTATCCTCAGTGATACTCTTTACCATCAAGGTATTGACTCTGTCTTTCGACGTTGTTTGACTTTTGACGAAGCTGAGAAAGCTTTGAATGAATACCATTCAGGAGCATATGGTGGTCATATGTCTGGGTATGCTACTGCCCAGAAGATCTTACGTGCAGGTTACTTTTGGCCTTCCCTATTCACTGACTGCATTATTGTTGTTCAGAAGTGTCATGCCTGCTAGACTTATAATCAGAATATTCAATCGCATCCTGCTCCCCTTCATCCTGTAGTCTCAGTAGGTCCTTTTGCTAAATGGGGCATTGATTTCATGACATGTCACCCTCACTCGACCGGGGGGCATGGTTACATTATTGTAGCTGTTGATTATTTCACAAAGTGGACCGAGGCAATGCCGACATTCGATAATACTAGGAAGACTGCAGCCTTATTCCTTTTCAACCATGTCATCACTCCTTTTGGTGTTGTTCAGGGTATCGTTACCGATCACGGTAGTCATTTTAGAAACAACATGATGTCTGAACTTACAGAGAAATTGGGCCTTCATCATGATAGCTCAACACTCTATTATCCACAGGCTAATGGCCAGGTCGAAGCCATCAATAAGGTTCTTATAACTATGATTCGAAGGATGATAGGAATACATAAAACCAGCTGGCACACAATGTTGTTTTCGACATTGTGGGCATATCGGACATTTGTTAAGTCTGCCACAGGATTCACGCCTTTTCGATTGGTTTATGGCATGGAAGCCATTCTGCCAGTAGAATGCGAGATACTGTCTTTGAAGCTAGCTGTAGAACTCTTACCTAATACTTCTGCCAAAGAGGAACGTCTATTGTATTTGATGCGATTAGACGAGACTCACCGTGACGCTACTCTTGTAATAGAAGCCCAGAAAAAACGTGTTAAGGCATAGTATGACAAGCATGTCAAACCTCGTGTCTTCTCTGAAGGAGATCTTGTTCTTCTATATGAACAAGATAAAGATGTCCTAGGAGCTGGGAAATTCGAATCAATGTGGCATGGGCCTTATATTGTTAGAATTTTTTTGGAAAAAGGAGCATATGAGCTAGTGGACTATGATGGTGTGCCTTTGAGTGAACCCAGGAATGGGTTGTACTTGAAGAAGTACTATGCATGAGTCATTTGTGCATGAGTACTTGTATTTTTATGTATCATACTGAGTGTGTGTGTTACTTTAGTTTTGTTTTGACGTTATTTGGTTTCTGCCCTTATGTGACGTTGTGTTTGATTGCCAGATGTCGGAGTATTCGCTACCTTATATTGGCTTCGCCGATGGTGCTAGTCGTAGTACTCAGAACCTAGCTTCCGCTGCTTGGGCAATCTATGCCTCGACAAATGAACTCATATCTCTACGATGTATATGTCTTGGCCGAGCAACCAACAATATTGTAGAGTATAGCGCCGTGGTTGAATTATTGGTTGATGCTATCTCTCTTGGAATTTGTTATTTGATTGTTCGACTTGACTCGCAGTTAGTAGTACTACAGCTCAGTAATGTATATTCTATTCGAAGTCCTACTCTATTAAGGATATATTTGCGGATTCACCTCTTGGAAAGACATTTTGATTACATAGAATATCAACACATTCCGTGAAGTCTTAATACATTGACAAACGCTTTAGCTAATTATGTATTAGACAGGCATTTAAATCATTTATAAAATCAAACACATTAAAATGTACACAACTGTAAAGTAAGCCGGTAGAACCCATGTATATATATAACGGTCAAAGTTTGTTTTTACAAAATGTGTCCGAAGACCAAAATATAAAAAAATGAAGCTCCTAGCTTCTACAAAGTGACATCACTAATGATGTTCACGATAGCATGCTAAGGTCTTGGCTACTCTGCGGAGAAAACGACCCATAGAGGCAGAGACTCCCACGGTGTGACGTTGATCGCGTCGTGGGATCTCCTCTAGAGGCATCTCTGGAACATCGGCCATAAGACCCTCTAATTTTTGCTCCACTGTAAGATAGTCCTCGGCATAATGGGGGACTGGAACTGCTGCCTCTCCTCGACGCTGAACAGGAGAACTACCAGCTGGTCTATATGCCCCAACATCTGTGTTATCAACTAGATTTTGGTGTTAGTCTTCGGATAAAACCATAAAACCAAAAACATTTAATATGATGAAAATACAAAAACATCTAAAAAGTTAAAAAGATGGTGTACTTCTTACCAATATCTCCCCACTGTTCGTATTCAGGAAGGGCAAGGTCAGGATCACCGCGAAAGTCCAAGCCAGGATACGCATAATCCTCTATCATCAAGACCTGGCCTTGGAGCCAGTCGAAGAAGCGATCGTCATACCTGACGATCGGTCCTGTCACATGTCTAGCCATGAGTTGGCACCATCGTAACATCTGTGGATCCCTGGGACCCGAAAAGTGCCAATCAGCCTGAAGCCTATACACTGGGACCCTCTCACAGAAGAAGGACACTAGAAGCGATCTATAACCAAACTGCTTTAGATCTCCACGCCTGCTTTTGGTCAGTTGTTTCTTGAGATTGTGTAGCACTGCGTCAACCCAATTGAAGACCCGGGGCTCGACACACTCGAGGGCATATTGAAAATAGCTCTGCAGAGCCATATGCAGGGCAGTACTTCCTGCCATCCGAGCGATAGTGAAGAGAATGGTACAGAGAGTTATATCAGTCACTCCCCAAATGGCCACTTTTCCTTTTTGTCTTTCAGCCTCTGGCACACAATACTCTCGAAAATACTCGCTCATTTTCATACCACCTCTGCGGCTACCAGTCAAACTGACGTAAGAGCCTTGTCTTGACAACCCAGTCAGGAAATAGATATCCTCAATATCAATCGTCAATGTGTGGGCACCGACATTAAAGACCTGCTGATCCGGATCCCACATCCGGACTAAATGTTCCAACAATCGAACTTGGGCTCTCATGCCCGGTATGCGGAAATACTTTAGGAGACTGCAATCTCTTAAAGCGGCAATGGTTTGAGGGTGATTTTCGACGGTCGCATTATCATCCTCGTGTTCTCTTTCTCTCCATTCGAGCACCATTGTGATAGTTATTAACCTGCATGGCAACCATGTGAAGATAGTTAATGATTTGAAACATGAGAAAAATTGGTTTAATTGGTTTAATATTTCAAAATTTTTTGGGCTCTGCGCTGTTCGCAGGTGGCTTATAGCCCACAGTGCGAACTTCTCGCACTGTAGCTCAAGCCCACCTGCGGGAATGAAGACTTCTCGCAGGCCCCGTATGGGCAGGCTGCGGGAATCCTCATTCACGCATAGGGTTTCAAAAACTCACTTAAAACTTGAAATTTAGCCATTAAAATCATGAAATTAAACCATGAAAAGCTAGAGAATTGAGAACTTACCAATCTGATCCAGACGGTTCGTGGAATGGTGCCCCGAAGCTCCCGAAAATCAACGGTGAAGATCGGAGGTAAAATGGAGGTTTTTTGCACTAAAATGGTAAATGGGTAAAACATATGGTAAAAATGAATAGTAAATTTGTTTTATTTACTTTTTACCATATTAAAAGTGGGTTTTTTGTATTTATTCGCTATTTTACCCTAATTTCTAATACGAAAGTGAGTGAAATGACTTGCAGATACCCAATGCAGATGCTTATGGATGAAAAACTTTTGTGATATGATGCGTTTTTGTTTGTTTCTTATGGTTTTGACATAATACCTCAAGTGCCTTTTATCCGTTCTTGCACTTGTGAAAAACCTAGAACATGATCGAGCGTTGTTTTATCTCTTTTCCGGGCTCGCTGTGGTTACATGAAAAAGGAACCCCCCCCCCCCCC